>JAGKTI010026764.1:0-13476 GCA_018397915.1 Birgus latro | reverse complement strand
AACATATACACACAAAAAGTAACTAGGGTTCGTTTACAAAAAGGGGGATTCACATAGGCCTCACAATACAAATTTAAAAACGAGTTGTTTCTCTTACCTCACCAAATTACCATCAGTGGAGACTAGGTACTCACAAAGCTTGAGGAACTAGGAGAACTCGTCATTGGTATAAGATATAATCCACACACTAATGTTACATGGAGAAGTGAACCAAAAAGGAAATGGTGCACGAACAGTGTGTTTTGTAATCAAAGTGAAAATTGTCTGGTGGGAAGCGTGTCCCGAACGGGTAGTAACAAAAAGTGACAAAATGTGGTAAAAACGTGTAACGAAATGTGACGAAATTTCTCTCTCTTGCTATTTCCCAAAGCTTATATAGTAGCTTTTTCCGCCTCTCCAGGCAAACTAGCCACCAGGCTGTCTTACATACAATCTCTACTCCTATGGAGTAGACTGTAGCACCACTCGAACAAGACAGTACTCCCGAGGTGGATGGCAAGCTGATGACGGAGAGCTGAAGCCCCCGTTTCACCAGCCCTCAGGACCTGATCCTGACCATCTCCCTTTGCTGAACATTTACAGTGCTTTCATTTACAGAGAGAGTAGGCCAGCATACTCTCTTAACACCTCTGCCTTCAACTGTCTACAACACACTACATGCACTTAAGATATCACACCTATTTTCATTCCATATAGCAGTGGCAGCTGCATTAATATCAGCCAACGAGGTGGTATCTCGAATTGCCACCACTGGAAGGGTAGGGCTGGTGGCACAGGGTCCTCCCGGTCGCCATCAAGCGACTGTGCCGGCAGTGACTGTTGCGAAATCAATTGATGCTCGTCGGCGGAGAAGTACAGGTGCGGCCTTCTTCTTCACCAATATCCGTGGTCTCAATACCAGTTTGAATTCAGTTCATTTTTTTCTACAATCCCTATCCCCTCTAGCCCTGTTCCTCACACAACCGCAACCTCTCCGTCAACTGAAATATCCCTATTTTGTTTTCTTGGTTACCATCTCCTCACAAACTTCCGTACCAAGGGTAGCTCCTGTTGTTATATCAAATCTGAATTTGCAGTTCACACTGTTTTTAACTTCACTTCAATTAATTTTGATTACTCACTGTGTAAAATAAATTATCTAAATATTACCAAATATATCTGTGCAGGGAGGCGGTGGCTCAGTCGGTAGAAAGGTGGCCTGCAGTCCTATCGGATCCAGGTTCAAGTCCCTGCTGGGGCAGGGAACAGTTTAAGGATTTGAATTTCATAAAATCAGTCTTTACTGATCTACCAAAAGACCCACCAACATTGTCATAAAAATACCTCCGCTAATACCAGTACATCAGTCCTGTATAAGGCAGCCCTAGCATGTATTCAATATGGATGGTGGGTATTAGTGCCGAAGCGATGACATGTAAAGGTGTATGGTATGTAGGAGAATTATTAGGCCTTGGGAGGAGGCTGTGAAGCCTATGCCCAGAGTCAGACGCGCACACACACACACACCAAAAAAACAAAAAGTGTATCGCTCCCCCTCAGAACTCAGTGTATTTGACTCCATATTCACACAGTTGAGTACCCTTAACCTTAACCTTAGCACAGGAATTACCATTTTGTGTGATTTTAACGTACATAATGTAGAATGGTTATCGCATTCTGCCAGGACTGATGATAATGGTCTAGAGTGTGAGCTATTTGCAGAATCGTTCAATCTCACGATGTTGGTAAAGCAACCAACCAGAGTACCAGATAATCCCGACCATAACACCCATCTCTTGGATGTATTCCTGACAAATAATCCAGAACAATAAAGGATAGGAGTACTGTCGCCCACTTGGATCCTCCGACCACAATCTCATCAAAGCCTCATTAGTCGGCTCCCCCAAACCTCCCCTCTGAACCTGTCAGGGCGACCCGATTGTACTTTGATAGTGCAAACTGGGATGGATTTAGAAATTATCTTGCTGACATTCCATGGCAGTCTGTCTTCTCTAGGGATGTCAGTTCTACCAAGTCCCATATTAATGTCTTACTACTAGCCTATATGGATATATTCATACCAGGTCAACAGTCAGCTAAAAGATCGAACTCTCCAAAAAGGTTTGATAGCAATTGTGCCAAAGCAATGGCCAAAAAGTCATAAGCATACAATTCTTACTTGAAATAAAAAACATCTGAATCACTCTGTCAATTTAAACTTGCTAGAAACCATGCAAAAGCAGTAATAAATCTCACTAAATCAAACTTTCTTCCAAACCAACCATCAAAACTACTTAACAGTCCTAATGGCAATAGAATATTCTGGTCAACTCTCAACTCTTTCAATAATAACTTTAACAAGTCATCACCCATTCCCCCACTAAAATCTTCAGATGGTAACATTGCAAATGCCCTGCGTGGTAAAGCAAATATTCTTGCCAGTACTTTTGCCAGAAATTCTGCTGTAGAGGAAGTCAGCCAGGGTGTCCAACTACAAGAACTTGACTCTCCTGAATCTGTTCCACTTAAACTACAGACTAGATACGTAAAATCCAACCTAGGCAATTTACCACCCAACAAGCTCCAGGCCCAGATGGAATCCCTCCAATTGTTCTGAAAAAGTGCTCCTCAGAGCCTGCCTCTGTCTTAGCTAAATTATTCAGACTATGCATACGTACTTCTTCATTCCCTGATTCATGGAAAGAAGCCAATATGCAGCCAATTCCAAAGAAAGGAAGTTCCTCTGACCTCTCTTATTGCAGACCAATAGCTATCACGTCTTGGTAAAGTATTTGAAATTGTAATTGATAAGCACATATTTAAACACCTTGAACTCAACAACTCAATTAGTGATAGACAATATGGTTTTCGCCACGAAAGATCCACCATTAATATACTCAATCTCCTGGCTCCATCCATCAGTCAATTAACCAACATGGGGAAACTCATGCAGTAGCCCTCGATATTTCTAAAGCTTTTGACAGAGTGTGGCATCATTCCCTGCTGTCCAAACTCTCTTGCTATGGACTAATGTCTTTTGTTCCTTTGCTTTCCTCATATCTCGGCGACAGAAAAATAAGAGTAAAAGTAGATGATATATTTTCCAATTTCACTCAATTAACGCCAGCGTACCACAAGGATCAGTTCTGGCGCCAACCCTGTTCCTAGTTCATATTAATGATCCCTTATATGTCACCCACAATATCATCCATTCATATGCATGACTGAACACTTCACAGTTCATTCACACTCAAACACTCATTTACAAATTTTAATACCTCTAACTCTCAACTCAGTGCAGCCATCTCCATAAATCAAGACTTATCCAAGATCAATGAATTGGGACAAAATAACCTTGTCTCATTTAATGCTAGTAAAACCAAATATATACAATATACTAATAGGCAGATATTGCCAGATTCGTATGCTACCTTCAATGCTACAAATATTCCCATCTCCAAAAGTATTGAAATTCTCGGTGTTTCACCTAACAATGCCCTCAGCTGGACCTCTCAAGTCAGATCACTTGCTTAAACCGCCTCAAAAAAGCTTGGATTATTGTAAAGAGTCTGTAACTTCTTCACTGACGAGCAGTTAGTATAATTTATGAGTCATGTGTGTTCTCAGCTAGAATATTGCTAACCCTTGTGGAATGGATGTGGAGAGGTTGCACTAAAACAACTAGACAAAATTCAGAACAAAGCTATTGGAATTATTAATAACCTTGCTATTACAAATAAACTACCTCCCCTACAAGCAAGAAGGAATGTTATCTCCCTTGCATTATTGTACAGATACTTTTATGGCAAATGCTCAGACAAAGTTGCATCCATTGTGCCACCTCTCCATGCCTTCCCTCGTGCTACACAGGCATCTGGTAGAGCTCATGACTGGAATGTCACACAGCCATATTGCAGAACTTCTGCCTATCAAAATTCTCTTATGCCCCAAACTCTATCTCTCTCGAACTTGCTTCCCTGGAGTTGTTTCCCCTCAAACTTCAAACTACAGCTGTTCAAGTCCAACTGTTACAGATTTTTTATGAATGGTGGACGCCAGTAATCTGGTATATGGATCAGTTTTTTTTATTCATTTGTTTTCCTTCCTCTGTTCTGTTAATGAAAAAAAAAATGGCCTGCCACCTATATCTTAGCCAAGAGAGAGGTGTCGCAAGGCGGAGCTAAATCAATGCTTGGATAATATTTTCATTGTTCCTCCCACAAGATCTCCATGTGTAGTAAATGAAAAATTATTTAATGATTTCTGTCCAGCTCTGATCTGCTTCCCTAAGTCAAAGAAAGACCTCTCTCACAACTGTGTAAACAGAGAAAAGAGATAATGATTTACTGGACAAATACAGAAATGAAAAAATTTTAACTTTGGGTGAAACAGTTCAGATAAGAAGCAGATAAGAAGCTCACAGAGTGGTAAACACAAAAGCATTAAAAAATTATTTATGTTATCAGCTATTTTCCTGTCTCCCTACTTTAACTTTACCTTTTCTATTTCACCAGTGTGTTACTGGGTAAGTACACCACTGACACCTCCCTCCCTGAGGGAAGAAATTTACCAAGGGAAGATTTCTGGGTACTGAACAAATTCAAATCCTGGTCAGGTAATCTGCTAAAATATTAGTAACACCTCTTACATGTCGAACCTCTAGTGAGTATTGATGATGAAATAGAGCTCAGTGGGTCAATCAAAGATTTCTGTATTTAAATTAGGACCAAATTCTCAGAGGATGGTGATCAGTGTACACTACCACATCACATGACCCTGGACCAACATAAACAGAGAAGTGTTGAAAAGCAAGTTTGAGAGCAAGGAGTTCTTTCTCAATAACTGAATAATTTCTATGGGCCTTACGGAAGTTTTTGCTAAAATAGCACCCAGGCATCTCAAAACCTTGATCATTATCCTGTAGCAAAATTGCGCCGGCCCCTAGGCCACTGGCATCAACAGCTAATTTAAACTTGATAGGATGGCTTTGACTTTAGAATTGGCATCCTCGCATTCTGACTTTCATTCATACTTGACTCCTTTCCTGTAAGATCAGAGAAGTTCAGGGCAAAACGTCTATAGTACCCTACCATACCCAAGAATCACTGCAACTCCCTGTTATTTTTGGGTTGGGGGAATTGACTATGGCCTGAGCTTTAATGTCAGCTGGGCTCGCTTGGCTTGATCCTGCCACATAACCTAGGTACTGTACTCGAGCCTTTACAAATTCATTTTTATTTAAATTACGCACAGAATTAGCAAAGGACCGTCTCTGCAGCAAGGTGTCTAGTTCTCTCAGGTGTTGTTGCCAGGTGTTGCTAAAAATAACTACAACATTATTTTAAATAACACATCCCTTCAGGTCCTTGGTGAGATAATTCATCAGCCTCTGGAAGGTGGCAGTAGCATTCTTCATACCATAGGGCATAACATTACATATTATAAGTATTGCCACCGATCACAAAACAGGAAATTTCTTGGGCCTTTTCTGTGAAGGGGACTTGCCAGTATTCCTTCACTAAATCGAATTTGGTGATGAACTCTGCACTGCCTATCGTTTCCACACAATCATCTACTCTAGGAAGTGGGTAGGTGTCAGTCTTGGTAAAGGAGTTGACTTTAAGATAATCAATACAAAAACGATATGACCCACCGGGTTTTGGAACTACTATGACCGGGAAGCACCACTCGCTTTGACAGGGCTCAGTCAACTCCTACTGCAGCATGTTGGCCAGTTCTTCCTGGGTTATGGACTGCTTCTGAGGACTAACACGGTAGGGTGTCTGCATTACAGGGCTAGCATCTCCAACGTCCACGTCATGCTGTGCCAATTCGGTCAGTTCTGGGGTGTTGAAGAAGACATCAGGAAACTTCTTGAGAAGAGGAAAAAGTTCTGCACACAACTCTGCTGTCAGATGGGAGAGTTTCTCAGTTAATGTATTCCACGCCACTTGGTTCTTTCTCCAACTAGTCGTCTGGTCCAAAGCCAAAGAGCAGCTCTCATCCTCCACTAATTCGATAGCCAACACCATACTTTCAGCACTGGAGAGGCTCCATGCCTCTCCTGTGGTACTCTTTCAACATATTTACATGGCACAGCCTTCGTTCCTTCGTCTGGTCTGGGGTTAAGATGGGATAATTAACTTCACATACCCTCTTCCTTACTACATAAGGGCCTGTGAAACTTGCCTGCAGAGGCTGACCATGAATGGGAAGCAAGACAAGAACTTGATTTCCTGGGTGAAAGACTCTGTGCCTGACTTTCTTGGAATGGTCATACCACCTCTTCATCTTCTCCGTAGATGACTCTAAGCATGTCCTGGCTTCTTCCATACTGTAGGCCAGTCAATCTTTAAATTTTGACACGTACTCTAGCAAGTTATTTGGTCATCATCCTTGACCCATTGTTGTTTCAGTAGTTTAAGAGGACATCTTACTTCATGGCCAAATATTAACTGAAATCGGGAGTAGCCCAAGGACTCATTCGGTGACTCTCTGGTTGCAGAAAGTAAGAAGGGCAAACACTTGTCCCATTCCTTTTCATTAACACACAACTTTTTAAGCATACTCTTCAAAGTTTGATGATACCTTTCTAATGCACCCTGACTCTGAGGATGATATGCTGAGGAAGTGATCTGAGAGATTCCCAGCTCCTGAAAGGTTTGTCTGAACTGTCTGGAATTAAAATTACTGCCTTGATCTGACTGAGCTTCCTTTGGCAGACCATAGGAGATAAAGGTCAGCATTTCTTTTACAACCTATATAGCTGAAATATTTCTCAAGGGAATGGCTTCGGGACATCTAGTGGCCATGTCTAACATTAGGAGGATGTACTGGTGGCCTGAGGAGATTTTAGGCAAAGGGTCAACAATGTCAACGAGGACTCTAGGGAATGGGGCCTCAAACACAGGTAGAGGAATCAAAGTAGCCACAGGGATAGGTTTATTTCTCCTACCGGCTAGCTGACAGGTGTGACCTGACTTACGAAACCGGGAGACATCACGATGGATTCCAGGCCAGTATAAGTGCTACCAGATGCGGGAGAGTCTTCCTCACCCATAAGTGACCAGCTAAAGTAGAGTCATGAGTAATGCACATAATTTTTGCCTATAGGGCATTTGAACCACTTTTTTTTTTAAATGCAAGGAAGAAGGAGCAATAGGACAGGGGCCTGCAAACTGCTCCCTCCAAGAAAAAAACAAAAACAAGACAACAGAGAGCCAAATTCAAGATCTATTCGAGATGCCTGTACACGCTGCATCTGAAGGACTGGGGATCGTAGGCAGTAGGAAAAACAGACAGAGGGACATAGTTCCAGAGTTGACCTGTTGCATACATGAAAGACTGGGAGAAGTGGTTAACTCTTGCATTAGATAGTTGGACAAAAAAGAGATGAGAGTTTGTTGCTAGACGGGTGCTATGTGCCCACCGTAGTAATGGATGAATGCAAACAGAAAGTTCACAGGAGCAGTGACCATTGAAGTAGGAATTGAAAAGAGAAAAGATGCAACAGTGCGATGACGAGATAGAGGTTGAAGGGAGCCAGTAAGAGGAGGAGAGTTAATGAGAAGAAAAGCCTTTTACTCCACTGTGTTGTAAAGAGCCGTATGTGGGATGCCTCCCCACACATGAGAGTTGTACTCTATACCTTACCTTACCTTACCGAAGTGCCGTGCCCCTGCAGATGTTGGCGACCATGGAATGCCACACCTCTCCATCTTCTGTCATTTAAAGCAGTTGTCCAGCCGTGTATCCTCCCCTCGCTGTTCTTACTATTCCATCCATATACATCTCTCTTTGCCTGTCTCTTGCTCTGCTACCTGAGACTCTTCCCGTTAAACTCAGGTTCTCTATCTTTCCTCTTCTCATAACATGTCCTAAAAACCTCATCTGTCTTCTTCTCACGTGTGCCAGTAATTCTCTTCTGACATCCATTCTCCTTATCACTCTTTCATTTGATATTCTCTCTGTCCAAGAAATTTTCAAAAGCCTACGCCAGCACCACATTTCAAAAGCTTCCAACTTTATCTCTATCATTTTACTGATAGTCCAAGCTTCACATCCATATAACAACACAGACAAGACATAAGTTTTAACTACTCTTCTTCTTGTTCGTATTGAAAGGTGTCTGTTACTTAGTATATTTCTCATCTTCTGAAATGCCTTCTTCGCTTCTAATATTCTTCTTTTAATTTCTTCGTTACATCTACCATCTTCCGTAATGTAGCTTCCCAAGCAGCAAAATCTTCTCACCTGCTTAATCATCTTATCATTCACTCTTACACTGCACCGAGGGACTTGTGCCTTCTTACTAACTACCATCACTTCCGTTTTATCCACATTAATTGTCAGACCTTATTCTTCACTCATTTCCTTCAACACTGTCAAAATATCTTGAAGTTTCTCCTGAGTGTCAGCAATCAGTACCGTATCATCCGCGTATCTTATATTATTTATATTTTGTCCTCCAGTATTAAATCCTTCTCGTCCTTCAGCTGATCTCATTATCATCTCGCTGTACAGGGAGAACACATCTGGAGACAGAACGCACCCCTGTCGTACTCCTCTTCTTATATCTATCCAATCACTCTGATCTGCTCCCACTCTTACTACCGCTTTCTGATTCAAGTATAGCTTGAATATCATTCTTAAGTCTTTTCCATCTACTCCAATACTTTTCAATATATCAATTAAATCTTCATGTCTGACTCGGTCAAATGCTTTCTCATAATCTATAAAACACAAATACATATCTCTCTGCATCTCTATACTTCTCTCACTTAACATTCTTAGTATAAATACAGTGTTCCTTGTTCCTTTTCCTTCAATAAAACCATACTGCTCTTCTGCTATCTCATTCTTTATCTTTGCTCTAATTCTCTCTAGCACAATCCTTAAGATTACTTCAACTATTTGACTTATACTTATAGTTCTATGTTTATTGCACTCTAGAGTTCCCGGTTTCTTTGGTATAGTTAAAAATATTGACTTACACATATCGTCACTGAGTTCTCCACTATTGTATATCTTATTTGCAATGCTGGTTATCTTTCTAATACTAAACCTGCCCAGAGCAGGCAACATCTCCACTGCCACACCATCTTCTCCAACTGCCTTTCCTGCCTTCATTTTTCTAATTGCTTTCTCTACTTCATCCTCACCAATAGCAGGGCAAGTAATTTCTACATCAAGCTCTAATTGCTCCGCTCTATCATCCCTGAACAATTCTTCATTATACTCCTTCCATCTATCGAGTACTTCCTCCTTTTCCATTGCTATCTCACCATTCTTCTTCATTATTGCCTCACCTGTACGTAACCTTCCTCTTCCAGTAAGTTTTTTCACTCTTTCATACATCATCTGTGTATCCCTATTTGCCAAATCTTCTATCTCATCACACTGTTCGTATATCCAATTTTCTTTTGCAGCAGAACATCTTCTTTTGACTTCTCTGTTTAGTTCTCTGTATCTTACTGCATTATTATGTTTAAACTTTCTTCTTTCTTCCATCATCTCAAGTATGTCTTCTGTCATCCACTCTTGTCTTGCTCGTCTTTCTTTCCCTGGTATTATTTCCTCAGCTAGTTCCACATATGCTCTTTGTAAACATTTCCACTCGTTTTCCATTTCATTCATGTCACACTCATCTGCAAGTGCTTCGTATCTATTTTGGACTGCAATGGTATATCGTTCCCTTGTCTTCTTTCCTCAGTTCTCCATACAGGGACGAATAAAACCTGTGTATAAAGTCAACAACTGTGCAGGGGTAAAGAAGGTAAAGAGTCGGCTTAGCACACCCAATCTCTTGGAAGCAGATTTTACCAGAGTGGTAATATGTTCTTTCCAAGATGAATCTCGAGAGAATGAAACCCCGAGTATGTTGACAGATGATGCAGGATTGAGCTTCCTGTGGAAGATTTTGTTGGGTTGATAGATGCATGAACTGTGTTTTGGGTGCATTAAAAACAACAAGTTATTTTTATCCCAATCAGAGATGTGGGCTAATTCAGACAATAGGGTTGCCATAGCCTCATGCCTTGTTTGTTGAGTAACTGCTGAGATGGACGCTGAGAGAAACGAATAGAAAGATGAAGGGTGGAGTCATCAGCATATGACTGGACAGGGTTAGATGCACAGCTTGGAAGGTCACTGATGACCTAACTCTGTCCTATCTCTAACTAAGAGTTAGAGGTAGGACAGAGCCTTGAGGAACACCACAGCAACTATAGAACGACCAAAAAGGAAGCTAGAAATGAAGGCAAAGACAGAAGGATAGAAACCGTAAGAGGGTAGTCTGGAAATTATAGATTTATGCCAGACTCGATCGAAAGCCTTTCAGATGTCAAGTGCAATGGCAAAGCTTTCGCCACAGTTGCAAAAGGAGGATGACCAGGAGTCTGAAAGATAGATGAGAAGCTCACCAGTGAAGCGTCCCTGGTGGAATCTATACAGATGATCAGAATTAAGGTTGTGATAGGAAAAATGCTTTAATTTTTTTTTGTTACGAATAGACTCAAAAACCCTTGAAATACAGAATGTTAAAGCAACTGGGCGATAGTTCGAGGGCTGGGAATGGTCACCCTTCTTTGGGGCAGATTGAATGGTGTACATTCTCCCACTCATTATAACGAGCAACATTAGGAGGCCTCCATTTTCGCGTCAACATATTGTTTGGCCTTAACCCTAGGAGTCCCGTCGACGTACGGGTACGTTGCAATGTTTTGTCACAGCTACACCCATCGACGTACCCATTCGTTACGCAATTGCAAGGTCAGTCATTTGCACATTTTTCAAGTTTCACGGGTGATTTTTGGTAGGCATATGTGGGAGACCTTCTTCTATCTGCTGTTAAGCGGGGATACTGCCTGGCCCCACCTGACAACCATTCCCTCCTCCCCCCACACTTGGCAATTCACCTGTTAGCAGTGACCTGCCCAGTAAAGACATGTCATGCCACAGTCTCTCCAATGACAAAATTCACAGTGAAAGTGATTCCTGAGGTGAAGGACAAAGAAATAAAGAAGCTAGAGCAAGAAACAAACAGAAGTGATGAGGTGGTAATGTCGTAATGGAAGGTGCCATATGTGGATGTGTTTGGTGACTGAACAATGCTTATATTGCCTATATAATTGTGTGAAAAACAATATAGTCTTGTACTACACACAAATTCGTACCAAATATATATATAAACACATAATTTAAAGTGGCCTGAATTAGTTAACCCTACCATAGTTCATTTTCTTTGAAGCCAAACACCCTGAGAGAGAACGAAAGGTAAGGCTGACTGTCACTTGTAGCAACATTTATAAGCTCAGGAGGGCGATTTCTCTATGAATTTTCTGTGTTTCTCACCAAAAGCAGAGGTTTAAGCCAAAAAAAAAAAAAAAATCCGAAATTGCTCGGGACTGGGGGGTATCGGATGTAGGAAATCAGTCAGGATGTGACAGGTTAAATAATAACATTCTGACAATTCAGATTCACATTCATATTCCCTAACTGCTGAGTCAATTGGAGTGGCAATCTCCAGATCAGATCTTTACACATCTGCTACTTTGCACATCTGCTAACCTTGCACTTACATCAATCTGCAGGGAACAATCAACCTCAGAATCAGTCAGCTGGGCAAAGAACGTATCATCAAGCCCAATATCATCACCGGCATTGCCATTGTCATTACTGTTAACATTCTCATGGCTAGCCTTTGTCGTCATAGCACTAGTTACAGCACAAACAGGAAACAATTTAGGGTTTACAGCTTCTAGCTCTTTACTTCTATCCTCAATCAGGGGAGTTTTTGACATGCAGGGAACAGTACTCACTTGTCCTCCCGCCAAGTCATTACTCAAAAGGGAAGTGACCCCTTGAACAGGTAGCTGGTCAGAAACACCTACACATACTGAACAAGTAACTAACTCTGACTGGAGCTTAACGTCAACTAGGGGAACAGATACAAACTCAGCTATACCTTGCAACAAGACACATTCGTTAGGGTTAGCTACATCAACTATCCCTTTCAGCATTAGTGACTGTGAAGCACTTATGTCTCTAAGTACAGTGACTTCCTTACCACCTTTCCCATCAAGTGAGACTAACACTTTAGATATGAAGTTAGCAAACAAATGATCTGGGAAGGAGTCACTTTGTGTACTGTTTGGGGCAGAACACTCTGATGGAGTCTTATTACCACTCTCACTTGATCCCGACGGTTGCACTGCTCCAGTCTTACCAGGTCTAACAACGGCTCTACGGGGGTCAGTCTATCACCCACTGACTGCTCCACTCTGGCCTTATCAACAATAATTATGCACCTGTTGGGGAGGTGTCTGACTACCGCTAACAATATCTGTGGGTGGCTGCTCCTTCTTGTTGTCAAGATCCCAAAGAGTTTACCAAAGTAATAGGTTTCATGTTGGAACTTCTCCCTCGTTATTTCCGGCACCAATCCTCCAAGTGCCCCATTTTCTGGCAATACTGGCAAAATCTGACATTTTTTCCTGACTCTCTAACAACAGTAGTGTCACTAGACATTAACCCCTCCCAATCCCAGCAGATTTTTTTTTCTGGCTAAAACCTCTGCTTTTCATGAGAAACATTGGAAAATGCCCCCCAAACTGCTCACCTGAGCTTAGAAGTGGTCTAAACAGTTACCCTTTAAACACATGGTACCGTGTTCTCTGGAGCTGTGCTATGGGTGTTGCGTTTTCTATGGTAGCAGTAACTATTGCAAACAACTCAGAATAGGTAGATATTTGTTCATTTGGTACAAATTTATATGTAGAACAAGAATATGTTGGTTTTCACACAATAATAGAGGCGTTATAAGCCTTGTTTCACTCACAGAACGCATCAACATAGCTACTGCACCTTCCTTGACAACGTTACCTCCTCATCACTTCTGCTCATTTCCTCATCTGGTGCCAAACAATCTTTGTCCACCACACCGTCATCGACTGAGGAATAACTCTCACCTTGATTTTGTACCATGGCACGAGATGTTTTTACTGGGCAGGTCACTGGTAACAGGTGAGTTGCCGAGACTATGGCGTGCAGTGGGGAGGGGGGGAGGTCACGTGGGGTAAAGCAGTTTCCCCGCCGCCAGGAAGGTGTCCCACATATATGTAGCAAAATTCATGCGAAATTTGAAACGTGTGCAAATGACGGACACCTCAACTGCAAAACGTATGGATACGTTATCGGGAGTGAGCGTGACAAAACTTTGCAACATATCCATACGTTATTGGGCCGCAGCAGGTTAGCTTCCCTTCACCAGAAGAGGGGTTCACAAAAACTTGTTGGTTCACTCTCCTACCCTTAACAAATGACTTAGGCTTACATTCATGCTTATGAATAATACTATAGTTATATGCTACAATGGCAGCCTCAGCTAGGGCATCCAATCCTTCGCTACTTGGTTTGTAATAACATCCCTTTCTATGTTACCAGTGAAGTTCTTCAAGATTATTAGCACTGCACATTCTTTTCTCCAGTGTTTCACTC
>JAGKTI010026763.1:0-13476 GCA_018397915.1 Birgus latro | reverse complement strand
AGGAGGCTGTAGCACGGGCCGAACAGGGTAGTACTCCCGAGGGGAATACTGGTGGAATGGGAATACTGGTGATAGGGAGAGCTGGAGCTCCTGTTTCACTAGTTACCTAACCATCCCCCTTTGCTGACCTTTTCAGTGTGACAGTAACATGGAGAGTAGACCAGCATACTCTCCCAAACATTTCCTCTAACTATCATATGCACTACACAATATGCGCTTTACATATTACACAACGTATCCCACTACGTTACAGGGGTTGACGCCAGCAAGGGCATGCGGCCAGAAAACTTTGCCCCCGCTACCTAGTGGCGGACATTGGGGGGAGGCTTGACTGGGGTTCCGCCGGCATAGATCATGGGTCTGGGGCGAGATGGGGCTCGAACCTGTGCTAGAGGGTACGGGCATTGCGGTTCCCAGGCTGCCGCTTCCGCTCAATAGAGAGGGGCCCGAACCTGGGAGTAGCGCCCCAGGAGGCTGCCCTATCACTGGGTGTATAATGGCGGGGCAGTTGCAGTGCCAAGCCGCGCTTGGAGGGTGTCCCTGCAGCTGCCCTGGCAGGGTGCCCCAAGGCCACTAACACAGCCACTGGTAAGCTGGTGGGCTAGGGGTCCCAGATCCATTGCCTGGACCTGGGTCTGTGCAATGGGTCGGGCCGTTGGAATGTTTACCCCCCTTTATCTTACCGACTATGACTATGAACAAAAACAAGCACCAAAGCAAGCCTGAGGACAGCAAATCACCCAGGGGGTTTAGGGTGGGTTCGTGGAATGTGGGTAGTTTGAGAGGAAGAGCAGGGGAAGTTGTTGAGGCATTCAGTAGGAGGTGGGTGGATGTGGCATGTTTGCAGGAAGTCCGGTACAGGGGTGGATCAACCAGAAAGATGGTTGAGAAGGATTGCTACTATAAGCTGTTTTGGCAGGGGGGAACTGACGGATATGGGGGTGTGGGTGTGTTGGTTGCCGAGAAATGGGTGGAATATGTCATGAATGTTATGAGAGTAAGTGATAGGATATTAGTAGTGAAAATTTTGGTCGGGCGGAGGTTGGTTTCAGTCATATCGGTATATGCTCCACAGGTGGGATTGGATGACGCAGAGAAGGATAGATTTTGGGATGATTTAATACGTGTAGTGAGTGGTATGAGTGATGATGAGGTAGTGGTTCTTGGAGGGGATTTAAATGGTCATGTGGGTGAAGCAGCTCAAGGTTATGAAGGAGTCCATGGAGGATGTGCGTATGGTGTGAGGAATGCGGAAGGGGAAAGAATACTCGAGTTCGGGGAGGCTATGGACATGATTGTGTGCAACACACATTTTAGGAAAAGAATCAGCCGGTTGATTACGTATGAGTCCGGGGGAATTAGTAGTCAGATAGATTATTTTCTGGTCAGGAGGTTTGATAGGAGATTAGTGAGGGATGTTAAAGTTATAGGAAGTGAGGAGTGTGTGCAGCAGCACAAACTGTTGATCTGTGACATGGTGCTTAAGGATTGAGTGATGAGAAGGAGGACATACGTACCTAAGAGGAAAACATGGAAGCTGGGAAACCAATCAGTAAGGGATGCCTTTTATAGTGAGATGAGGAGAGTGGTGGCTGAACAGGAAGCCGTAGATAGAGGCGTTAATGAACAGTATAGAGCCCTTAAGAACAACCTCTTGAGAGTTACTGAAACAATATGCGGTTGGACAAGAGGCCCACCAAGACATAAAGTAACTTGGTGGTGGGATGGTGGGATGAGGGTGTAGAAGCTGAAGTTAAGGAGAAAAGAAGGCTTTTTCGGGAATGGAAGAAGGGTGGTAACAGGGAGGAGTACTTGGCTGCCATGCGCAGGGCTAGAAGAGAGGTATACAGGGCGAAGTCTGAGTCACAGAGACTTTTACTTGATAATCTAAATCATGGAGAAAGGAAAAATATTATTTTTAGGGTGGCAAATCAGGTGAAGAGGGATAATCGGGACATTGTAGGTGAGCAGTGTGTGAAGAATGATTATGGAAGGGTGGTGGTGAGCAGTGAGGATATTAAAGATGCATGGAGAGAGCATTATAGCCAATTGTTGAATGAGGAGTTTGATTGGGATAGAGAAATTTTGGAGCCCGCTGATCCAGTGTTTGGCCCTTGGCCTTTGATTGACGCTGCTACTGTGAGTGAGGCAATAGGCAGGATGCGGGTGGGGAAGGTGGCAGGTGTGTCTGGGTTGACTGCCGAAATGTTGAAGGCCTCAGGAGATACTGGGGTGAGGTTAGTCACTGACCTGATAAATAGGATTATATATGAGTGTGTTGTCCTAGATGATTGGCTGAGGAGTGTAACTGTAAATGTGTACAAGGGAAAGGGTGATGTCCTGGAAAGGGGAAATTACAGAGGTATAAAGCTTTCAGATCAGATAATGAAAGTAATGGAGAGAGTTCTAGAAGGTATGATTAGAGAAAGAGTGAATATAGATGAGATGCAGTTTGGGTTTATGCCAGGCAGAGGGACCACTGATGCCATATTCATTGTTCGACAGCTTCAGGAAAAATATATTGGAAAGAAAAGGGAATTGTATTTTGTTTTTGTTGATTTGGAAAAGGCCTTTGACAGAGTCCCTAGAGAGGTGGTGAAGTGGGCAATGAGAAAGCTAGGGTTGGAAGAGTGGCTGGTTAGGGTGGTGATGGCCATGTACATGGGTGCTCGCACCCAGGTAAGAGTGAATGGAGCTTTGAGTGATGAGTTTTCCGTGAATGTTGGTGTGCATCAGGGGTCAGTTTTGAGTCCCTTGTTGTTTATCATGGTGCTTGAAGCCCTCTCACGTGACTTCAGATATGGACTCCCATGGGAGATGTTGTATGCTGATGATTTGGTGTTGATTGCGGAGAATGAAAAGGAGGTGGAGGAAAGATTTAAGAAGTGGAGAGATGGTATGGGGCACAAGGGCTTGAGGGTGAATGCAGATAAAACAAAAGTGATGATATCTAGGGTTGGTGGCGGTACAATCAGAGGAGAGGAAGAGTGGCCATGTGCAGTTTGCCACAAGGGTGTGGGAAGTAATTCCATCTTGTGTAGTGTTTGTGATAAGTGGGTGCACAAGACATGTAGTGGTATTAGAGGTAGACTGCGAGATGATGCTGATTACATGTGTGAGGCGTGTCGGGGAGAGCAGGTGGAGATTGTTAGGCATGAGAGAGTTGAACTTGCAGGTGAGTCTCTTGAGTGTGTGGAGGAGTTTCGTTATTTGAGAGGCATGTTATGTGCCGGAGGTGGGGCTCGAGTTAGCTCGGTTGCTAGGGTGAGAAGTGGTTGGAAGAAGTTCAGGGAGCTGTTGCCTCTCCTGACATTGAGAGGACTCTCCTTACGTGCTCAGGGGTCGTTGTATGCAGCATGTGTTAGGAGTGTGATGCTGTTTGGTAGTGAGACCTAGGCAGTAAAGGAAGAGGATATTCGCAGGTTTAAACGTACAGAAATGACAGTGATTAGGTGGATGTGCAGTGCGTCCCTGCGGGCAAGGCCTAGGGGGGCTGGGTTTACGATGGAAGAGTTGAGAGGTAGGATGGGACTGGAATGTATTTACCTATTTGTATTTACCTATTTGTAGTATACAGGAATTGAGCTAAGCTCGTGTTGTCCTGTCTCCATATCTACATTCATCTAATCTAGTTTAAGTACATGAATGTTTTTCGCCTGCACCACCTCTTCGTCTAAGTCATTCCAAATACTTATGCTTCTGTTCGGGAAACTGAACCTTTTGAGATCATTAAGACATCTACTTTTCCTCAACTTGAAGCCATGACCTCTTGTTCTTCCATCATCCAACACAAAAAGATCCTCACTATCCACCCTTTCCAATTCCCTTACATTTCTAAATATTGTGACCAAGTCACCTATTTCCCTTCTCTCCCCAATGTAGGTAACTTCAGTTTTTCCAATCTCTCCTCGTAGGTGAGTTCCCTTAAACATGGTATCATCTTCGTTGCCATCCGTTGAACCCTTTCTAGTTTATCAATATGCTTCTTCAAATGAGGTGACCATACCACCACCGCATACTCTAGTCTTGGTCTTATCATGGTCACTATCAACTCCCTCAACATTTCCTCATCCATATAATTAAAAGCCACTCTCATGTTGGTCAGTAATCTATAAGTTCCCCCAATGATTTTGTTTATATGCTTTTCTGGTGACAAGTCATCCCGAATAATCACTCCCAAGTCTTTCTCATCCTTCCTTTTACTAATCATCTCATTGCCCATTTTATATGTCCAGTGTGGTCTTCTTTCACTTATACCCATTTCTAATACATGACACTTCTTGGCATTAAAGTCCATTTTCCAAGTCTGGCTCCACCTGTGTAGTTTATCCAAGTTCTCTTGCAGTTCTTTACAAGTATCAGAACATTTAATATGTTTCATAATTTTAGCATCATCTGCAAACATACTCATGTAACTATTCAAACCCTCTGGCAAATCATTTACATATATCAGAAACATTACTGGGGCCAGGACAGAGCCCTGGGGTACTCCACTAGTCACATTTCTCCATTGTGAAGCCTTGTCTCTTATTACTGTTCTCATCTGCCTTCCTATCAAATAATCTCCCTTCCACTTTAATAGTTTCCCATGCACCCCTCCAAAGGTCCTCAACTTCCACAATAGTCTCCTATAGGGCACCCTGTCAAATGTTTTCTTAAGATCCAGATAGACACAGTCCGCCCATCCCTCTCTCTCCTGTACGACATCTATTACCGTACTGTAGAAACTTAATAGATTAGTAACACATGATCTTCCTTCCCTAAAACCAAACTGTCTTGGTGTTATCACTTCATTTTCCTCTAAATGCTTTATCTTCTATAACTTTCTCACAGATTTTACAAAGAATACTAGTAAGTGACACAGGTCTATAATTAAGTGGATCCTCCCTATCTCCTCCCTTAAAGATTGGCACAATACTTGCTCTTTTCCATGGAAGTCTTTAGGTAACTGTCCATTTTCAAGCGAGGTCTTGATGATGACATAAACTGGCCACATTAACTGGTCGGCACATTCCTTCAGGATCCATCCAGCCACACCATCTGGTCCCATTGCTTTTCTCACATCCAAATTCTTCATCACCTGTAGCACCTCATTCATGTCATCTGTAATTTCGGCCATTCCCGTCAGCCTGGGTTCCATTTCAGGTTCCCTAAATTCGTCTTCCAATACATAAACTGACTGCAACTTGTTCATTATTTCACACAAGTCTTCCTCTCTTTCATATGTTTCATCTCCATCCCTCAGTTATATTATACTGTCCTTAACTTTCATTTTGCCATTTACAAACCTATAAAATAGTTTTGGCTCTTTTTTTACAGTTAGATACAATATCTTTTTCGTATTTCCTTTCCTCTTCTCTCCGTACCCTTACATATTCATTTCTAACCTGCTTGTACTCCTCCCAAGCCCTTTCACTATACCTTCTTCTCACTTTATTCCATGCTTTTTTTCTTGCATCTTGTGCCATCTTACATCTGTTGTTAAACCATTCTTTCTTCCTTTCCATAGGTGCAGAAAATTTTGGGACATATACTTCTGTCAAAAACTCATATTTCTCATCAACATTTGTGATCATATTCATTTTACTCCATTCTACATTTTGGAAAAAGTTCCTCAGAGAAGCAAAGTCTGCCTTCCCATAATTGTATCTATTTTCTCTGTGTTTTTCATCTCTTTCTCTTTCCCTTACTCCTACCACGTCCATCTCAATTACCAGATGATCACCTTTACCAAAGGGGCATTAGTAGGTTATGTTCCTCACATCATTTGGGTCCTTTGCGAATACTAGGTCGGGCCTGGATGATTCATCGTCACCCCTAATTCTTGAGTTTTCTTTGATCAGCTGGGTTAATGTGTTTTCCATCACCAATTCCATTAATTTATTTCCCCATGATTCCTCATTGTTCCCAGCATCCATAATTTCCCAATCAACTTCTCTACAGTTAAAATCTCCCATTAATGTTATTCTGTTTCTTCGTTCAATTAACATTTTCAGCCTAATAATGGATTCTCTTATTAACTGTTCATAATCTTCCTTTGTCCATGCCCTAGTTTTGGGGGGCATTTAAAAAACTATTACATCCATTTTTTCTCCATAACTGTCCTTTATTACAACTCGCAGAAGTTCAGCCATGGTATTTTCAGTTTCTATATTCTTTGCTCTTAGGTCATTAACCGGTTTAATATCACTATACCTCCCCCAAATTTGCCTTCTCTGTCCTTCCTCCAAATCTTATAATTGTTCCATCCAAATAATTTTGTATCGACATCTCGGGGCAATTTAGTCTCTACTAAGCAAACAATTTCAGGTTTATTTTCATTTAAGTAATCTCCAATTTCCCCTTTCTTAGATATTAACCCATCTACATTACTGTACATGATACTAAGATTTGCTGCACAGTTTTTATCTTTACTCGGTCTTTTCTTTTTCATATTCCTATCCTTCCCCCTTGTTTTCTTCACATCTAGCTTCACATACCACTTCCTTGCTTTCATATCCATCACTCTCCAAAAAAAAGTTTTACATTCTTCCTCTGTCCTCCTGTCATTTTTTTCCTTTACTTGGTCCTTCAAAGATTTTAAAACTTCTCTTTCTTCTTCATTCAAATCTTTTCTTACTATAATATTTTCCGTCCCTGCTTCTTTACTTAGTTTCCAGATCACTTTAAGTATATCATTTACTACACCTTCTGATGACACCTTAACTCTAATTTGTCTTGCTTCCCCTTTCTTTTATGGCCCTATCCTCCTTACTTCCTCAATTTCTTTTTCCCACTTGTTTCCTTCTGGATCGATCTTGCCCAATATTTTCCTCACCTGATTCGAGTCTCTCGAGTCTCACAGACCTAACTTTTTCTTCCTCCTCCTTGTTTCCAAATATTACGACAAATCTGTCCCTTTCTACTGTTTCTCTCACTATTTTCTGTTTTTTCTTCAATATTTTCACTACATTTTCTTCCATTTTTTTCTTGTTCATTTCCCTTTCTTCCTGAATAATTTCCCTAAAACTGACCACTTCTTTCTGTTCTTCTTCCACATGTGCCCACTTTGCCTTTTGCTCTTCTAACACACTACTTACCTTCTCTGTTTTGTTACTGCTTCTAGTTTTCTCCTTAATTCAATATTTTCTCGTTCCAAATTCTCGATCTCCTGGTTCGCTGTCTCATTGGCCTGTATCAGACTCTGTATAGCATTCTCAGTATTTTCAGGCATGTTTCTTGATACTAGATCCTCCACTTTCTGTTCTAGTTCACTAATTCTCATAATCAATGTTTTGACCAAATCCATAACATTTGTTTCACTGTCAAATCCTGGAAATTCCAGTTCCCCAGTGTTTACATTGACAGCCATATTTAAGGTCAGTTGCAGTACTAAACTGAACAGCAGTTCCCAAAATTCCTACAAAACATTCATGTATACTTGCTGGCAGTAGTTCTTTACATTTTTGGTAGACAATAATAACTTGCAATACTTCAAATTTTGAACAAGACTGGAGACAGGACAATTCCTGAAAACTACTTAGGGTTCATTGAGAGGTGGTTTGAGACACGTCTTCTCGCTGTGGCTGCTTGTCCGTGTGTGTGTGTGTGTATATGTATGTGTGTGTGTGTGCACAGTGTGTGTGTGCATGTGTGTGTGTGTGTGTGTGTATTTACCTATTTGTATTTACCTATTTGTAGTATACAGGAATTGAGCTAAGCTCGTGTTGTCCCGTCTCCATATCTACATTCATCTAATCTAGTTTTAAATACATGAATGTTTTTCGCCTGCACCACCTCTTCGTCTAAGTCATTCCAAATACTTATGCTTCTATTCGGGAAACTGAACTTTTTGAGATCATTAAGACATCTACTTTTCCTCAACTTGAAGCCATGACCTCTTGTTCTTCCATCATCCAACACAAAAAGATCCTCTCTATCCACCCTTTCCAATTCTCTTACATTTCTAAATATCGTGATCAAGTCACCTCTTTCCCTTCTCTCGTGCAATGTTGGTAACTTCAGTTTTTCCAATCTCTCCTCGTAGGTGAGTTCCCTTAAACACGGTATCATCTTCGTTGCCATCCGTTGGACCCTTTCTAGTTTATCAATATGCTTCTTCAAATGAGGTGACCATACCACCGTCGCATACTCTAGTCTTGGTCTTATCATGGTCACTATCAACTTCCTCAACATATCTTCATCCATATAATTAAAAGCCACTCTCATGTTGGTCAGTAATCCATAAGTTCCCCCAATAATTTTATTTATATGCTTTTCTGGTGACAAGTCATCCCGAATAATCACTCCCAAATCTTTCTCATCCTTTCTTTTACTAATCATCTCATTGCCCATTTTATATGTCCAGTGTGGTCTTCTTTCACTTATACCCATTTCTAATACATGACACTTCTTGGCATTAAAGTCCATTTTCCAAGTCTGGCTCCAGCCGTGTATTTTGTCCACGTCCTCTTGCAGTTCTTTACAACTATCAATACATTTAATATGTTTCATAATTTTAGCATCATCTGCAAACATACTCATGTAACTATTCAAACCCTCTGGCAAATCATTTACATATATCAGAAACATTACTGGGGCCAAGACAGAGCCCTGGGGTACTCCACTAGTCACATTTCTCCATTGTGATACCTTGTCTCTTATTACTGTTCTCATCTGCCTTCCTATCAAATAATCTCCCATCCACTTTAATAGTTTCCCATGCACCCCTCCAAATGTCCTCAACTTCCACAGTAGTCTCTTATAGGGTACCCTGTCAAATGCTTTCTTAAGATCCAGATAGACACAGTCTGCCCATCCCTCTCTCTCCTGTATGACATCTGTTACCCTACTGTAGAAACTTAGTAGGTTAGTAATACATGATCTTCCTTCCCTAAAACCAAACTGTCTTGGTGTTATCACTTCATTTTCTTCTAAATACTTTATCCATCTTTTTCTAATAACTTTCTCACAGATTTTACAAACAATACTAGTAAGTGACACAGGTCTATAATTAAGTGGATCCTCCCTATCTCCTCCCTTTAAGATTGGCACAATACTTGCTCTTTTCCAATCTTTAGGTAACTGTCCCTTTTCAAGCGAGGTTTTGATAATGACATAAACTGGCCACACTAACTGGTCGGCACATTCCTTCAGGATCCATCCAGCCACACCATCTGGTCCCATTGCTTTTCTCACATCCAAATCCTTCATCAGCTGTAGCACCTCATCCATGTCAACTGTAATTTCGGTCATTCTCGTCAGCCTGGGTTCCATTTCAGGCTCCCTAAATTCGTCTTCCAATACATAAACTGACTGTAGCTTGTTGTTCATTATTTCACACAAGTCTTCCTCTCTTTCGTATGTTTCATCTCCATCCCTCAGTCGTATTATACTGTCCTTAACTTTCATTTTGCCATTTACAAACCTATAAAATAGTTTTGGCTCTTTTTTACAGTTAGATACAATATCTTTTTTGTATTTCCTTTCCTCTTCTCTCCGTATCCTTACATATTCATTTCTAACCTGCTTGTACTCCTCCCAGGCCCTTTCACTATACCTTCTTCTCACTTTCTTCCATGCTTTTTTTCTTGCCTCTTGTGCCATCCTACATCTGTTGTTAAACCATTCTTTCTTCCTTTCCATAACTGCAGAAAATTTTGGGACATACTTAGTAACTCCTGTTTTATATACTTCTATCAAAAACTCATATTTCTCATCAACATTTGTGATCATATTCATTTTACTCCATTCTACATTTTGGAAAAAGTTTCTCAGGGAAGCAAAGTCTGCCTTCCCATAATTGTATCTATTTTCTCTGTGTTTTTCATCTCTTTCTCCTTCCCTCACTCCTACCACATCCATCTCAATTACCAGATGATCACTTTTACCAAAGGGGCAATGGTAGGTTATGTTCCTCACATCATTTCGGTCCTTTGTGAATAATAGGTCAAGCCTGGATGGTTCATCAACACCCCTAATCCTTGTGTTTTCTTTGATCAACTGGGTTAACATGTTTTCCATCATCAATTCCATTAATTTATTTCCCCATGATTCTTCATTGTTCCCAGCATCCATACTTTCCCAATCAACTTCTCTACAGTTAAAATCTCCCATTAATATTATTCTATTTCTTCGTTCAATTAACATTTCTACCCTAATAATGGATTCACTTATTAACTGTTCGTAATCTTCCTTTGTCCATGCCCTAGTTTTGGGGGGCATATAAAAAACTATTACATCCATTTTTTCTCCATAATTGTCCTCTATTTCAACTCCCAAAAGTTCAGCCTTATTATTTTCAATTTCTATATTCTTTACTCTTAGGTCATTATGGGTTAATATCACTATTCCTCCCCCAAATTTGCCTTCTCTGTCCTTCCTCCAAATCTTATAATTATTCCAGCCAAATAATTTTATATCGACATCTCGGGGCAATTTAGTCTCTACTAGGCAAACAGTTTCAGGTTTATTTTCATTTAAGTAGTCTCCAATTTCCCCTTTCTTAGATATTAATCCATCTACGTTACTATACATGATGCTCAGATTTGCTGCACTGTTTTTATCTTTACTCGTTCTTCTCTTTTTCATATTCATATCCATCCCCTTTGTTTCCTTCACATCTAGTTCTTCACATACCACTTCCTTGCCTTCATATCCATCACTCTCCAAAAAAAAGTTTTACGTTCTTCCTCTGTCCTCCTGTCATTTTTTTCCTTTACTTGGTCCTTCAAAGATTTTAAGACTTCTCTTTCTTCTTCATTCAAGTCTTTTCTTACTATAATATTTTCCATTCCTGCCTCTTTACTTAGTTTCCAGGTCACCTTAAGTATGTCATTTACAACACTTTCTGAAGACATCTTAACTCTCATTGGTCTTGCTTCCCCTTTCTTATATGGCCCTATCCTCCTTACTTCCTCAATTTCTTTTTCCCACTTGTTTCCTTCGGGATCGATCTTGTCCAATATTTGCCTCACCTGATTTGAGTCTCTCTCGAGTCTCACAGACCTAACTTTTTCTTCTTCTTCCCTGTTTCCAAATATTATCACACATCTGTTCCTTTCTACTGTTTCTCTCACTATTTTCTCTTTTTTCTTCAATATTTTCACTACATTTTCTTCCATTTTTTTCTTGTTCATTTCCCTTTCTTCCTGAATAATTTCCCTTAAACTGACTACTTCTTTCTGTTCTTCTTCCACATGTGCCCATTTTGCCTTTTGCTCTTCTAACACACTACTTACCTTCTCTGTTTGGTTACTGCTTTCTTCTAGTTTTCTCCGTAATTCAATATTTTCTCGTTTTAAATTCTCGATCTCCTGGTTCGCTGTCTCATTGGCCTGTATCAAACTCTGTATAGTATTTTCGGTCTTTTCAGGCATGTCTCTTGATACTAGATCCTCCACTTTCTTTTCTAGACCACTAATTCTCATAATCAATGTTTTAACCAGGTCCATTACATTTGTTTCACTGTCAAATCCTGGGAATTCCGGTTCTCGAGTGTTTACCTGGTCGGCCATCTTTAAGGTCGGTTACAGTACTAAACTGAACAGCTGTTCCCAAAATTCCTATAAAAACATTCATGTATACTTAATGACAACTGTTCTTTACATTTTTGATAGACTATAATAACTTGCAATACTTAAAATTATTAACAAGACTGGAGACAGGACAATTCCTGAAAACTACTTAGGGTTTGTTGAGGCGGTTTGAAACACGTCTTCTCGCTGTGTGTGTGTGTGTGTGTGTGTCTGTGTGTGTGTGTGTGGGTGGCAGGTCAGTCATAGCAAGGAATGATGGGTTCAGGTAAAGACACTGACAAGGAGGTGAGGTGATAATTGCAGTTCACTGAAGGGTAGGGGATAAGTAGAGGAGAGGAGACAATAATGGGCTCGGGGGGGGGGGGGGGGGAGGAAAAAAAAAAAAAGAAGAAAAGAGAGGGGGGGGGAGGGAGGGGGAGGGGGAGGGGGGGGGGGAGGGGGAGAGAGGGAGAGAGAGAGAGAGAGAGAGAGAGAGAGAGGATAGCACAGAAGTAGGTATGGTGTAGAAGGGGGATGGTGTGACCTCAGTAAATATGGGTTAGGGTTGGGCTGGACAGAAGAGAGAGAGAGAGAGAAAGAGAAGGAATGAGAGATGGACTTATGAAGAAAAAGACTTACCAGTGAACTTTAAAAACCAATTATTTTCGTAAGTTGGGGATTGCCTGTATACAGTATATATACATACATGCATATATATATATATATACAGTGCCCTCGGACAGTGAACGAGTTTATGGATGGCAGACGAGCTCGTTCACTGTGAATTCGTTCACTGAACAACATATTGTAAGGGAAAAATAGTATATTTGTGGCACCGCTCCCATAGATTCCACTATTTGAGCCATGGATATGTATTAAAGGGTACATTTCAAACACATACAGTGCAGATAACAAACACATGGTTATTTACCTTAAATGGAGCAGATGGCAGTCCTGATTGGCATGAATACAGGTGGTTCCGAGGCAGCAAGATACGCTTAGGGTGACCCGCCACATCACTTTCCACTCCCTCGTTCCCATCAGCCCGTCACCAGTCCCGTCCTCATCACTTGACTGAACCACTTCTCCACATGCCTTTACCTCATTAACCTCTCCCATAAAACCTTCAAAGTCCAGAGATGACAGCACTGACATGACATGCGTCATCTTCTTTCCCAGGAAGTGTAGCAGACGATGTAGAGGCAACTGGCTCCTGTTGTTCTTGAGTTCAGTAGTAGCGTGTGATGAGTGTTTGTTTTTTCCTGTTGACTTCTGTATTGTGCCTTTCAGTGTAATAACAAGAAGTGGTTTCTACCCCACTGAGCACTTCCTGTGTCCTAAGGTGATCTGCTGGGAGGGGGGGGTGTTCATTGAATATGGGAGATGGCGGTTATGGCCCACTCTTTCCCCCAATTTTGTTCACTTGGGGTTCAACTTGTTCATTATGGTTTTGTGGACCTGATTGTCCCCCCCCCTCCCCTTGTTCACGAGGCGATCTGTTATGAACACATTCACTGTGCAAGAGTGCTGGTTATATATATATACAGTACATATATATACAGTAAGACCTCACTATATCGGACTAATTGGGGCTCAGGCCAGTCCGAAATATGCGATTTTCCGATAAAAGCGACATCCGGACTTACCCCTGCTAATCCAGACTTTTTCCGATATATCAGACATTAGTCCGGATTGCATCGATAGTTTTCACCACCATTGCAGTATTGTACTGTGTTATACCTTCACTACATTAATCAAATGGTATAATAATACTGTACTGTGCACTGAAAAACATGTCTTTTACTCGTCTTATTGTGGTGAACATAGCTGAAATTGTCAGGCAGTCCGTACTGCTTTCTGGCTATATCGGACTTTTTCCGATATATAGGAGTTTAGTCTGGTAGCTCCTCGAGTCCGATAAAAGCGAATTCCGGTGTACTGAAGTCCGTTATATCGAGGTTTTACTGTATATATGTATATA
>JAGKTI010026762.1:0-13476 GCA_018397915.1 Birgus latro | reverse complement strand
GTGTGTGTGTGTGTGTGTGTGTGTGTGTGTGTGTGTGTGAAGCAATCAGACCGTATTCTCGTGGGCTTAAGAGAATTTCAAACACCCCTTCACTACGATGACGTCTTTTTAGCATTCTTCTTGCTGTCTTCCGATCATTTTAGTCAACTTAAGAAACATCGCTTGTACTAATGAGGTTTATTAAGGTCTTATCTTCCTTCCCCAACTCATGATCTCTCTTAATAAGGATAAAAGCGTCAGGAGGCAGTATAAATAAAATGAAAATATATCGTTAGAGTGCAAAGGCTCAAGCTGCATACATCATCTTAGTCCTAATGTGCGATACTCAAAATTAGGTATGCCATTCTCACTAACACCAGACGATTTTATTCAGCTGAGGGAAGCTCCTGCCCTTAAAGGTTATTCAGAGAGAGAGAGAGAGAGAGAGAGAGGGAGAGAGAGAGAGCAACGAGTTAGAGGGCAAGTGAAACTCGAGTATATATATTATGCGCTGCCTTCAAGCAGAACTCCATTCTCGGACTAAGCAGATTTATTTACCTGCTTATGCATCAGTCCGGCATGTCTACAGTTCTTTCACCTTAACATGGTCCAGATTTTCGATATTTTGCGGGTTATTTCGTGCAGCTTAGTGTTAAAATAAGATAATGTCACGGCACAGAATATCATAGCACATCCTCGTAACCAGAACAACATTCGAAAGTTAATCTATAGCCATAACTGAACACTGAAGATGGAGGGAGAAATAATTTAGGCCAAGTAAGAGTAAAAGAGTAAAAATATTGCTTCCTGACACACTTACGGTACCCCTAGGCCCCTGTCCCCCCACCCCCACCCCGATAGACGCCACACATTCTACAAGGTCACAGATGACTGGTTCTCACTCGCCTCGGGGCACAACTTTCATGTTCAAGGTGATTTGTTTGGGTGGAGGCGGTCTTTTTCCCATTGTTGTTACAAATTATGACAAAATTATCTGTTCCAGTGACATATCCTCACGTAACTCTATGGCTGTGAATTATAATGTTAGGATTTTGTTCCGACTAACGTTAGATGGTTTTATTTAGCTCAGAGAAACCCATCCATCCATCCACCATAGAAGAAAAAAAAAGTTAAGGCTAATATGTATCACGATTATCGAAATGGCTGAAATTAAGACCTTCACTATTTACAGCTAATCAAGAACGATTTTATTCAGCTGAGGAGAAACCATAGCAGCCAAAGGTTTAGTTGATGATTTTCTTCCTCCTGATTTCGACTGGAGGGGTTACACATAGCCTCCATTAACTCCTTTACCACGAGAGCTAAATTAAAAAAAAAATGTTTAGTGGTATCTTGAGAGAGAAAGCATTGATGTAACAACACGAAACATCACGATACCCTCTATCTGAAACATCAAGGACTTTTTTTCTTTTTTACACACTGATGAGTTATAGCCTATTCCAGACCCGCAACAGAGGTGCAGACTTGTAAATCTGAGTAAATCCATTAACGACGATGTGATGAGAGGGTGAAGAGAGGCTGACGAGTTGGTAACGGGTAATTCGAGGTCGTACAATTTTTAAGGATGGAAGGATGAGTATGAAGGATGGTGAGAATTATTAAGAACTAGGAAGAGAGATGCTCATGAGTCGGCAATAAGCAGTCGGAGGTTGTTGTTGCTGTTGTTCCAGAGGTCATGAGGTGGTGAAGCGTGGTTAGAGCAGGTAAGGTGAATGAGGGGAATTTTTTATTGGCCTTTGTTGTATGAAGAAAAGCTACTAGGCAGTCTGAAGTCGTTAAGTGATTGATGGGGGGGGGAAGGTATGATGGAGTGTGGGCAAAAGAGAGTTGATTGGTGCTGGTGGGGGATTACTCAGCTGTGATGGGGGCTGCTGATATGTGATGAGAATGAGGAAATATTAGTGAGTAGCGAAAACAACGATTGAGAGGATTCATATATGATAGGCCTGACTTCATTAAGGGATGATTAGATGAGGTGTAGGTACAAAGATACAAAGGCGAAAGCAAAGGAAAGCTAACGGCAACAGACCTGTTGGTCCTTTCTTGACTGTTTGGTATAGGGAAGGTTATAACTAACAAAACTATTCTATCAGCTAAAGACAAGGATAGAAAAGCAGGATGACTAGGGAAGTAACTGAGGTAAAGGTCATGAACAAGCCTAAAGAAGAATGGGAAAGCGTGGCACTCGTTCGTGCGTGGTGAAGAGAGGTGATGAGTTGTGATGGTAAAGGAGGTTGTTGAGGGAAAAATGGTAAACAGGGCTAAAGAAAAACAGGAAAGCGTGACACAGAGTTAGTAGGCTGTGATGAGGGTTGGTGTGGGGTGCGAAGAGTGAGGAAGATAGCTGATGAAAAAGGTGGTAAACAACGTTAGAAATAAGGGTACGTCCACACCAAGGTTACGTAACCTGCGTAACAGTAACATGTTACAGTAACAAGGTTACGCGAAGTTACTGCACGTTCCGGAACACTCAGAAACATTATCGCACACCCAGTGGTAGCTGTGGCCTGGTTACAGAACTCCATAAATGTTCCGGAACTTTTTCGAAACATACCATAACATGTTACTGTAACCTTGTTCCATAACACAAAGTTACGGACATTCGGCAGTGTGGACATACCCATAAGTGATGAGTGACCTTAATTTATGAAAGGATGGTTGGAGTTGGTTATGTGTGATGTGGGGAAGGCAACTGAGAAAAATGAAGTGGTGAACAGGGCTAGGGTACAGTAGGGATGAGTTCGTGAGTGGAGTTTAGCGCTGTGACATGTGCCGTGAGTAAAGATGGTGGCTGATGGGGAAAAAAATGGAGATTATGGAAATAAAAAGTGAATGAGTGGAATCAGGTGCTGACGGATGGTTGAGTACGTGTTTGCCAGGACCTAATAGTGGTGAAGAAGGCTAATGAAAGCAGGAAGTGGGTGAAGCAGAGTGATGAGAGAAGTGAGGGTACCTAAACCTGTTGAGTGTTGCAGAGAGAGAAGATGAGGACAAGATATAAGTGAAGAAAGCAAGAGAGAGAGAGTTGGTGAAAGGAGGTGAGGGCTGGAGGGGGCTGCTTCTGAGAGGTGACGAGGGCTAGAGTATGGGGTAGATAAGACAGGTAGATAACAATGGGTAGGTCGATAATGGTGGATGACCAGGGCTGAATAAGATACGAGTAAGTGTGTCGAAAAGGGGTGAGATAATGTAGGTGGAAGTAAGGAATGGAGAGAGCTGCTTCTAAGGGGTGTTCAGAGGATGTTAAGGCATGCGGGGTGACGAAATGTAAAATAAAAGTGCTAGTAAGGATGCTGAAAAGGGTTTGGGTAGGTTGAGATGGAGACTGGTGGATGTCGTTGAGGGAAGGCTAAAATAGGGTTGTGATGAGCGTGAAGCCAGAAGCATGGGACCATGGGACTGGTAAGCGCTGGTGTGGACGATGAAGTGTGTTGGCAAATGCTAGGGTAGACAGTGTCATTTCCCCGGCCGACCCGCCTCTTACGTGAGGTGACGGCGAGGTATTCACCTCACTTGCATTCCAACACCCCCGGAGCCATCCATTAAAAGGAAAGACAATATTGTTCAGACCGGGGGCATCTTCACTTGGCGCCAGCAACACCAGTCGACGAATAGCACGCCTTCTGGGATCTGTCGTAGTAATCTCGCAACTTCGCCGGCAACAAGTATTTGTGTAAACAGTCTTGTAGCACCTACGACACAGATAAATGAAACTATACTACCTTCTACTAACAGGCAGATTTATATCTCGAGTGAGATCAAACAAACTGCCTCTGAAATGGCAGTCTCCACCATGTTAGTGGAAAACTGGGTCAATATAATAATCATCTTCATGATCGATAAATAACACCGAAAATGGAACATTTTCTAAATGACACTGAGTCTGTCTAATATTAGTTATTTTCATGCCAAAGATCACTGTACATTGAAAATAACGTCAGTGGTTTTGGATGCATTTCTTGTCTCGTAAATCCTACTGTGGGGGAAACAATTAAATTTTTAAGGAAAAAATACCAGTCTAAAATAACAATGATAATGGCACATCAACAAAAATAAAGAGTATAAAATAAAAACATGACTTTGATTATGGTGGACAGAGAGCTTCTTGTTATATATAATCAACCGGGGTACATTGAATTCCTAACTTTCTCGTCGGGTTCGTCCGTCCGGCGCCACCGTTACGTGAGTTGCCAGCCAAATCTGTCCACTCTCTCCTACAGAATGAGAGGCCAGTGACGACGTGACATCAGGAGCAATGAAATAAATGCAAGCCGTTTCAGTGTCGTCAGTTGGAATACCTAAATAGTTTATATTCCCTTCACCTTACAGCTGTTCGCGACTTACTTTTGCGTATTATGGACACTATACTCTTCTTCTTCTAACTTGGCCTAAAATTGCCATCTGTCGGTTTTGATAACACTAGAAGTCACGAGGAAGTGCTATATGAATGATATAGAGCAGTACTGATATAATTTAAACATCATTAAGCTACGTGAAATAAGCTCCAAAAGGACGAAAATCTGTGTCAAGTTAGAGTAAAAAAAAGTATAGAACTGTATTAAGGCAAGGCACACTGGTTGTCCTACTAACCCACTCACATTTAAATACATGAATAAACCCTTTCACTACTCCAGGCCTACCTCGGATGACGTCAGATGTTTTTATTCAGCCAAAGGAAACTTCAGGCATTCACATGGTTAACCCTTTCAGTTCTATGAGCATTTTCAAGTATATTCTTATTTACACGCGACTTTCTTTAATGGAGACTTCTCGAACTCGAGGGGTCAGATACAGCCTTCATTAACCTCTTCACTACAGTAGCACTCTCCTAAGCTGAATAAAATCGTCTGGTAGCGGCAGGAGTGAAGTACAAGTGACGTACTTGGAACGAAGTTGCTAAGATGCAAGAAAGACACCTTGCTCCCATGGTCGGTAGAATGCAAGTCCCGTAATAACGAAGTAAGAGACTGGGGTAGCTGACAGAATAAATAAAGTACTTATTTTCTGTTCTCTCCTGCAAATATCAGCTCCTTGGACAAGTAGTCATAAGCCAGGCTATTTCTCGCGTGTTGCGGGGACAGCTCAGTCAGTGTTAACAATATCTACCTTGCATTGTTTACTCAATCGCTACTCCAAATGCCACAACCACGCCCACCCTTGCTGACTGCGCCGTCCCTGCAACACACACTACCACCACGTGAGTTTCTAGTGGGGCGCTATTTACGAACCACCCTGTATATGTGTTGTTATGATGGTACTGAGGAACGCTGTACTTTTCACATGCAAAAGAAGGGGCACCTCTCTCTGCTGCAAACACTCGCCCTACGGTAAAACTAGTCAATTCTAACCTGGCCCGCCCGTTCTTGGGAGGTTGAGACATGTTATATAGTCTTCTTCTACCGGTATGTATCTCACTCAGGGCACAGATATGATAAAACCCGTTCCCTGAGGTCCAGTAGTTTTCCAGTGCATTAGACATCTCTACATGTCACCACTTTAATACTAATACCAACCGTCCACGTTGAATACATGCCAAGGTTGTCCCATTCAGAATCAGTATTATGGTACTGGCGGAAGTCTTTTTATGACGTGTCAGTGGGTTTTGTTAAAGGTTAGCAGTCTGTTTTAACAAAATTCAAATAATCAAACTGTTCCCTACTCTATCCTGGGATTGAACTCGTGTCCTTTCGAATAGCACACCACTCCTCTAACAATGTGGCTACCACCTTACCCTTTACTAAGCTGCTAGTGATATTGGAAAAAAAAAAAAAAAAACAGAGTTGGGACAAAACAAAATAATAAGGAATAAAAAAGCTTTTGGAGAGATGATATAGCGTTAATTTACACCACGCAAACCCAACTGAACAAAATGTTTTACGCAACGTGAAAAAAAGAAAAGAAAAAGATATATGTAAACATCACCACAATTTTCAGTCTGCCAGTACCATTCATCCTAACCAAACAATTTAAAAACCAAGGGTCATATTCTAAGTGGCAATGGAAATTTACGCAACATCTCTTCCTTCTTCCTTAGTGATTTATCCCGCATATAACACGTCAATATCCTGTTACATATTAAAGATGCAAACTGTATTCATATTAAAGCGATGTACACAGCATACTAGAAAATGTTAAGGTGCAAGAAGTTCAGTAAGTCGCTACGAATTGCTACGAAGCTCCTGCGTCGCCTAGAATACGTCCCCAAACTTAACCGCGTTGATTTAAAATAATCGCCAAGGAAGAAATGTTACGAAATCTATAAAGATACTCAAAATAGATCCCTGGAACCAATATGGTGGAGGTGTCCCATGATTTGAAGCGGAAGAAAGGAAACATCCCCAGAGGCGGTGTGACGTGACAATCGCCCAGGGCGATATATTTTACCCTGTGATACTCTGTCACTCTGTACTTATCTTACAGTTTTGTCATGTCGCTCTGCCTTACCTACGATCCACATGGCCACTTGGTCTTTACATGTTTCATAAGATGTTCCGTATTTGAGACTAGCACAAGCCTACTTTCTTCGTCTTCTCGTTCGTCTACTGTGGAAAAAATCTGTAAGCATTCAGAAAGTTCATATTCTTCCTGCAACACCCGTCTTCGTTGGGACGGTCTGCCTCACCAATCAACACTATCCAAGCTCGTCCCATACACTTCTTTCTGCCCATCCCACACTTTTTTGCCCATACCATCTCATATATTTTTTTACAGATAGCATTACAACACCCATTTGCACAGGGTATACTAAACTAGCCCTGCACCACCACTCACCACAATCCCAGCCTGTCTCAGCCATGCACTCTCCTCTGCCCGTCCAACCAACTTAACAGATCACTTCTCAGTAAACACGGAAACAGCTGAACAGTGCATACAACATCAGAGCCTCATTGCCTCAACGTGATGCTCGCCTTCGTATACTTAATGGTAGATTTCTTTAGTAATGATACTAGATTTCACATTTTTCTTTTTTAAACACTTCATATCTCAGATCTATCATACAGACAGGCTTAATTTACTGGAATCGATCTGTACTGGCAAGAATGAATTTGATGGGCATGAAAGGACAAATAATAATAATAATAATAATAATAATAATAAATAATAGACCTAAACTGTCAAATACTGAAAACTACTGCACCAGATGGGTTGATTTTGGCCAACGTCTTCATGGGTATCACCTAGATTAAGCTGAATCGATTCAAATGACGTGAAAATTTATATAAAAAGATCTGAAGTAATCTAAGCTGACTTACACAAATTGGAAATTATTTTCCTGAGCCCGATCATGGCTGAAAGGAACTGCAATGACTAGAACAGATCTAAGCTAACGCGAATGGGCCCTGAAAGAAATTAATCTGAAAGGTCCTAAACTAACTTCACTGAGCCTGAAAGGTTGTAAAGAGCCTTAGTAAACCTAAATAATCTGAATGAGCCTAACTAAAGCAGAATGATTCTAATTTGGCCTGAATGACCCAAAATTGACCTAAACATACAGGCTGTTACATATGATCGTATAATGCCCCTCTACCACTCCACCAGGCGATTTCAGTGTGTTACATGAAGTACTCAGTCAGAGTTATCATTTATTTATTTCCTATACTCATTGCCATACCCACGCTCACGCCAACAGACTGAGCAGTCCACGTAACACATAAGAATCCCGAAGGTGAGTTCCTTGCGGAAAGCTATCGACGGGCCAACCATTATTTGAACCACCCTAACCCAATGTGAAGGGACCTGACTAGCCCAAAGTAGATCTGAGTGACCCAATCTTCAAACTACAGTTCTCTACAGTAATAGAGGTCTCTCTTTAGCCCGATTAAAAGAAAAAAAACTTACAAATGAGATTAAAACTACCACTAACATTGATTCCGTGTGAAATAACAAGATGGCCTTCAGTCATTAATAGAGAATCATTCGCACCTGACCAAATACTCAAAACAAAATTTACTCACGGGAATCCAATCTTAAGTGACAGAATCTATAATCAATCAAAAAACAGTGAATCAAAAACCACACTTTATCGTAGAACCCCAAAATCAAAATAAATCGTCAGAATCCACAACTAAGCCCAATCGAGTAAAGCTAAAGTCAATTTTATCGTGGGAATCCAAGCCAAAACTTAATCGAAAAAGCTAAAGCCAAAATTACCTGAATGGCTCCTAAACCCCAATTCCCGATAATTACAGGTACTGGATAAATTAAAGGGTTTGAGGTAAAATAAGAGGTACCAGGTAAGCTGACAGACAACTGGGCGTGGAGAAAGGAAGTGTTTTGGTGCGGTTGACCATCATTCACTCGTAACACGGTGACGCCCTGGGGTTATGGGAAGGGCAAATAGGAACTGTTGTGTTAATTTCTTTTTTCGCGTTCTTTCCTCTGCCCTTGTCTTCTCTGTTTATTTCCTAGGCCTAATAATTGTTTTCTTTTTTCCTCTTGTTCTTTTTCTTTCGCTGTGTGGTTTTCGAATTGTTAATGTTTTCCCTGGTATTTTGTTTATCCATTTCCTTTCATATTTTCATCATTTTGTGTTCGTATTTCCTGTTCTGGGATTGATAGTAGTTTTGATTTTTGTTGTTTTCTTTTGATTCTTTTTCCGCCTTCTATCTTCGCCTTCGTCTTCTTTTTCTTTCTTTTCTTCTTCTTCATCTCTTCTTTCATTTTCCTTCTCCTCCTCCTTTTATTCTTCTTTTGTTCTCCTCCTCCATTTATTCTTCTTTTGTTCTCCTCCTCCTTTTATTCTTCTTTTGTTCTCCTCCTCCTTTTATTCTTCTTTTGTTCTCCTCCTCCTTTTATTCTTCTTTTGTTCTCCTCCTCCTCCTCCTCCTCCTTCAGTCACTCGGAAAGCGGTAACGCCTTAGGTTTGCTGGGACGGGAGGAGTGGATGATCTGTCAAAGTTGTTAATCGCTTCTGTGGTTTGTTTTAGTTTCTGTTGGTGTGCTGTAATTTTTTTTTCTCTTTGATAATGTTTTTTTTTTTTATTTCTTGTCCATGCATCTTCGTGTCTTACTTCTTAGATCGCCAGTTTCTTCTTTCCTTCCTGCTGAGTTGTTCTGGCGTGTTTACTTTCTTTTTCTCTTTCTTTCTGTATCGCTATCACCAACCTCCTCCTCCTCCTCCTCCTTTTCGTCTTCTTCTTCTCACAACATTAATTTCTGCTTTCCTCTCATCAGGCATAGTTTTCGCTTCTTTGTTACTGTCAGGGAATTTATTTTGTTCAGTCCTCGTCTTCTCCTTACCACGTCTCTGATTCATGTTCCTTCTCTATTCCCGTGATTTTTTTTCTAATGAACAACATTTTCTCAGCCATGTTTCCTGCGCTACTAGGCCAAATTTCATTAATTGATAATCTTTTTTTCCCCCTCTCACGTCTGAAGTTCGTGCTTTCTTTTCACACACACACACACACACACACACACACACACACACACACACACACACACTCACGTATCAATTATGTATAAAAAATTCAGATCAGAAAAAAAAATGTGTCCAAGTTTCCACCCCTCACCCATGTGGCCTTATCTCACTATTCAGTTGCCTACTAACCTGCATCTCACGCCCTAGCTTTGTACTTTCCAATGTCCGCTCTCATTCTTAGGCTCTCAGTCCCTTCAGTCCTAGTTTACCCACCCACCCCCAGCCTCGCCAAGCACTCTCGGTTCCTCCCTACCTGCCTGCCTGCCTACTTGCTTGCCTCTCTGCCTTCCTGCCTGCATACTTGCTTGCCTACTTCTCTTCCTTAATGCCTGCCTACTCGCCTGCTTGCCTCTCTGCCGTCCTGCTCGCCTGCTTGCTTGTTTGCTTGCTTTTCTGCCTTCCTGCCTTCATGTAACACCCTTGGTTCCTCCCTACCTGCCTGCCTACTTGCTTGCTTGCTTTTATGCCTTCCTGCCTTCCTATCTTCCTACGTACTTGTTTGCTTATTGCGTTCTGCCCTCCTGCCTCGTTGTTTGCGTGCTTGTGCTGCTCCTTGCCTTCCTGTTTGTTTGCATGCCTGGCTGCGTAACGGAGGATGCCTCAGCAAACGCCACCTCGACCTTCGTCCTCCTGCCCCGCCTGCGTCCGCCAGCCAGTGCCCAATCACCTCATGCACGAACCAACTGTCTTCCTTTGTATAAATTCAGGACTTGCACTAAAACTTTCAATCACATTTACAGTGCTCTCTCACATAATATATATACACACATACAGACAGACAAATTAGATAAATATATAAATGCAGATAAATATAGATAGATACAGATAAAACAGACAGGTGTACACAGATAGAAATGCGAGTAGACAGATAGATAAATACAGCAGACTAATCTAGTTTGCCGGAACGCCCAGCAAGAACCACTCGTCAGCAAGTAATAGTTACGTCACAAAAATACATCCGGCATCAGCTGGACCGACTCACAATTTAGAAAGCTGGCCAAAAGTAACGCACGCACACAGTTAACTGCCGTAATAAAAGTACACTCCCACCACATTTCACAGAGTGTGTTGAGTTTATTTTTCTGCATTTAATTTATTCTCCCTTCCTTTGTCCATTCTCTGCAAAAGAGAGAGAGAAAAAAAGCAATGACAGACGTTGGCCAGATAGCTGGGTCACATCTCAGAAATATGAGACAATTTCTACCGCTATAAATTTAAAGAAGGAAGAAGGTCGCCTACTTCATGACTGAATTCTTGGGAAAACTGCTTGGCAATAAAAGGTAAAAATATCAACCCATTCACTATGAAAGGTCTCCTCTAGACTAAAGAAGAACATCATATTACAGTAGCAAGAATGAAGTGAAAGATTCCTTCCTACAGATGATGTTGAAGATTGCTTAAAATATCTTCATTGCAAGAGGTCGCTCAGAAATTGGAACAATTCGTTCGGCAGGAGCAGGAGTAAAATGAAAAAGACGTCATGACTCTGACATGTGAGCATCACGAGTAAATGAGCTTCCTGAATAATAGGTAAATTATGAAGGTTAAAAATTAGCTATAAAACATAAATCTATACAGTGCTTTCTCCATGAGTGTGGAGCTGCATATACTCTTCTTCCTTAAACTTGGCCTACAATCTTCGTTTCTTCATACTGAAAGCTAAACTGTAGCAAGAGCTTAACACTGAAATATGGTACCCCTCGTAGTGAAGGGGTTAAGCTAGGGCAACTGAAACTGACCCATAAAATCAGATGAAGGTCACAGTAACTTCGTATCTGAGGCCGTATTTTCAAACTCTCCTAAGCTCAAGTTGTGTATGCATTTGTTGGGTATATAATGCCTCACTTCCTTTATGCAGTTACCAAACATTATTTTCCCAGAGATAACAAAAGTAATATAAAAAAAAAAGCGTCCCTGAGTTGAATGGATTAAAGCAACAAGATTCCGACTAGCTTGTTTACTTTTCATCAGTCTGGCGGGAGTTATTATGGCGTCGACGCAGTTTAGAAACGGTGTAAGCGAACTGTTGACAACGATTGTACAGTAGCGCAAGGACTCTACAATGGTTAGTTTTTATATTTCATTTTTTATTTTTACATTTTCTTATTTATATGGTTATTTATTATTTATTTATGTATTTGATTTTTATACTAAAGACGACTTTTATTTATTCATTTATTCATTCATTTTTTAGTTAGAAGAGCCCCTTGGAGGTCAAAGGGGTTGCTGAAGGCTGAATTCATCCTCTTTAGCTCGAAAAGCCTATCCTAAGCAGACTAAAATCAACATAAAACAGCAAAATATAAAACACAAGTGACGTCCTCGGGTTGAAGGTCTAAAATATCGCGGTGGCTCAGAAATACTAAAGAATATCTGGAATAAAAAGTAGTTATTTGGGTCAAGATCACCATGTCGTGGCGTTATGCTGCTTGTCTCTTCAGTACGATGACATTTTTACTAATTTCTTTTTTATTCTTGTTAGTGTCGCTCTATATTTTCCAGCTTAGGAGAAATCTGTCATGGAGTCAGCCCCTTCAGTCCAATGACATTTCTATATTTTTGCTATTTTCAAAGGATTCTTTTTTTCTTGCCTTAAGGAGATTTGTAATTGTGGAAGCTGAAGGGTCAATGGCAACTGTTTGTAATCCTTTACTAACAAGCCTCTCTGTCTGTCTGTCTGTCTGTCTCCCCCTAAAAAACAAGCCGTCTGGTGGTAGGATAACTAAGTAAATAGATAAATAAAATGGTATCCTAATAATAGTGAGATATACGTTTGGACTCAGAAGTTCACATTCTAAGTACTCTGCTTTTCCTGACCTTACATTTATACTCGAGCTGAAGGGGTCACGGATGCTTAGGCCCATCAGTACAATGACGTCCTTTATTATTATTATTATTATTATTATTATTGCTAGAGAGAGAGAGGAGAAAGCAGTGTATTTTTTTTTTCAGAGAAGCACATTGTCATTCACAAAGACAAATGCCTGTCCTTTTATTTGCTCTGAAACAAAAGCAAGCAAGCAAGCAACCCTACAGACAAATGGAGCGAAAGCTGACTATATCTAACCGATGGTTTGGATGCTCGTGAAGGAGGCCTTCATGTGGTGGCATCGATATAACTTGGCGGCTCAACTGACTGGTTATACAAACGCCCCTCAACTACATCCAATTCCCGGAAAGATGGATGGTAGAGTGCAGATACAGGGTAACTTAAGCCTGCAGACCACTTTGTTCACGTTTCAGATGAGCCACAACAGCAGCAACAACATCCTGAAGCCTGAACATGTACAAAAGTACTAACTGTCCATGTGAAGCGTGTGCAGACCAGCCGATACTATACATGCATACAACACCCAACCAGTACTGCCTATCAGAAGCGTAGAGGCCCAAGTCTAGGCTACTCAGTTCAAACATTATGGGTAAGAGACCGGCTGTTCATCTCTTAGTAGCATTACATGAACAATAAACCCTAACCGCTCCTCGAAATGAGACCCTAAAAGATTAATATTATTTGGTGGAAGCAAAATAAATAAATACAAAGGCGTTACTCCAATGTACAAGGCAGGCTAATGGAAATTGTTACAAATTTCTTCAGCCCGATGAGATTTTCTTTTTCATTTTACTTGCTCTTGCTGTCTCAAAACGATATTATTGATCTTAGGGAAGACATCGTATTAGCAATGAGACGAATGAATGTTATGTCTGTGCACTGTAATTAAAACCTGGTGAATGCCATGTGCAGCCTTACCTCTCCAGTTTGAAAATCTTTTGAAATAAACTCGTTCAATAGTAGCAAGAATAAAACAAAAATACGGTACGTCACTGAACTGAATGGGCCAATACGTACAGTACAAGTAAATGGGACTCGTCCATATGGTACTTACAACTTAACACACCAGCTCAAAACACCATCCTTTATATTATTTGCAGTACAAGTAAATGGGACTCGTCCATATGGTACTTACAACTTAACACACCAGCTCAAAACACCATCCTTTATATTATTTGCAGTACAAGTAAATGGGACTCGTCCATATGGTACTTACAACTTAACA
>JAGKTI010026761.1:0-13477 GCA_018397915.1 Birgus latro | reverse complement strand
CGGTTCAGCCTGCTTTATGTAGGATAGTGGGTTTGGTCAGGGAGTTCTGTATTAACAAAGACAATATTTTGCCATTTATGTAAATGAAAAATGCTGGATCAGACTTTTGTACTGTAAAATCTGCTGGTTTGTTTTCTTTGAGATGAAATGTAGTAAAGTTGTAATTTATGGATTTTTAGGATCAGTTATATTTTCCTGTAATGTGGGAGACTGGGGATTTGATAATATTGTCCAGAGAAATATTTTGCCATATTAAAAAAAAAAAAATGCTGAATCAAATTTCATGTACAGTACACTTGCAATATGATTTCGTTGAGATGTAACGTAGGCTGTGTTTGTAATGTACAGTCTTTCAGGTTGGGACTGTTATCCTAGAAAATGGGAGGCTGAGGGAAAATCGTTCATTAAACCACAGTCCAGAATAAAAGACGAACCCAGGTGAGTGACTAACATTTTTGCCATGTTTTATTAAGAGTACAAAAATATGCATGAGGAAAGAGTTAGAACCCTGCTATAAGAGAGATGGAGTTGGTAGTAAATGAGGAAGTTGAGAATGGAAGAGGAATATATATGAGAGAATGTTGAGTAGAAGAAGAAGAATATGCCCAAGAAAAGAGAACTTTTCCTTAAGAGTTACAGACTTTTAAGTATAAACGTTTCATTTCATGACTGCTGGCCGGCTGACCCAGAGTTTACGTACGGTACTTTCAAGTATAAATGCAATGGACATTGCTACTCCTCACCCTGCCCAAGGTGGAAAAGGAGGTCCGGATGATGATGATGATTATTATTATTTGGGTAATGACCAGAACTTAAATACACTATGCATTTCATGACATTAAATACCAAGATTTGACAAAGGTTTTAAAAGTTAAAATGTAACCCATCCATCCATCATCTAATGTTTATTATTTGTCAAATGATTGAATGTTGTGTACTTTTAGGAATGCACAAAAGTTATGGTATGTGCTTTATGTTGTTTCCTGTTATTTGGTTAGTGGTAAATACATTAGCTGTCAACTTTAAAGTATTGATGTCTTAATAAAAAAAAATAACTAAAAAAGGATTTGTGATATTTCAGTGTCATTTTCCATATTGACAAAATGAATTCAGTAAAGTCTGTGTTTTTCGCATTAGCATTAGATTTTCGGGGAATGACAAAATTTACCACTGAATTCCTTAAAGTCTGAGAAAGGCAGCAGTAATCAAGTGTATACAGATATACCCTGCTATATGATCCCTCTTTATGCGATATCTTCCCTTAGCAGTGTAAAAAAAATTAATACTCTTCCTTTCCTAATGATGGCCAGTCCCCAGTAGTGCGATACATTTTGTGTTTTTTAACCAATATTGATGATATTTTAGACTTAAATTTTGTGTTTAGGTTGATTTATGCCCTGCTTATAGACATAGATTAATGTTTTATACTCTTAGGTGGGGTGAACACTGTCATTTTTGGGTGCAGTTTACTAAGTTTGATTATTTCCAGACATTTTTTTTATTTTCAGATTTTATTTTTTGGTTTAGTTGAGTTATAAACTGCATTTAGGCTTAGTTTAACTTGTTTTAGAGCTATTTGGGGGTTTAGGTGAGCTAGAATCTTGTTTTTTGGACTAATTTGGGTGGGTTTTGGACTTGAATGGTGGGGGAATCTCAAAGCTCCCAAATGGGTTCCTACACTTTCTGTGTTATAACGTCTGTGTTTAACAATACCCTGGCTCACTGATGGGCTTTCCCAAACATATGTCATTGTTATACAGGGATGACCTTTACGTTTTAATTATATACAGTACATTTTACTGAAGATTAATAGAGATAAGTGAAAATACAGTAAATAGAATTTCTACTCACAGCTCTTGTACTATAGAAAATAAACCTTAAGCCTAAGTTTTACCGTTGATGGAACACCACCAGTGTGCATTGCATGTGTGTGCAAGTGATCAGTTTACCATCAGACTCGCAGGTTCCTACCTGGCCGCCACAGCTCCTAGACAGAAGACTACTGTCTAGGTATTTTTTTTGTGTTGAGTTTCATTCTAACCACAGTGATTTAATATTGTGGTCTACATATTTCATATCCTTAGACAAGGATATACAAAGAATGTGGAAAGTATTAATCCCCATCCACCGGGTAACATGTATACACGTCATAATTGGGCTGCTATGGGGTCACTGAGTAGCGGCTATACACGCAAGTGTCTTCCTGCCACCGTTTGAACTGGCTGCCATTTCATCTTGCCACCAAAGGATAGGGAGGGAATCCCTCTATACTACACAGGTGAGAGTAGTTGTCTTTGCAAGGTGTACAATGCTTCCATCAGGTTCCTATTTGTCTGGTTCTGTCTGTGCTGCCTGTAGCCAATTGCATCATCCACCCCTGCCAAGTCTCTTTCCAAGGATACTAGAAAAGGGCTCAGTGATAGTTCCATAAGGCATGCCTTGGATGCTGCAGTGTCTAGTTTATTTAGTAGTGGAGTAAGTTATCACGTCGAGAGCAAAGCCGTAGTCAGTGCCGCAGTCAGATGCACAAACACGTCCTGCTGTCATGCTGCTCTTGTGGTGAAAATTAGTTCCCTTCCCAATGTCATTACTCATCAGTGCAATGACCAAGAGATCTGAGGATCCTTTCATTTGCAAGAGGAAGAGTTGGTGAGTAAAATGGTTGTTAATTTGTTTCCCTAAGTGCTGTAGTTTCTGAGATACAATATTAAGGTTTAGAAAAAAACATTCAGAGGGTTCTGAAAAATTGCCCATAGTGAGGTGACGACTTCGTTAAATATTGCCCGGTGTGTGGTGGTTAAGGATATATGGAGTAAATGGGAAGTTGTTGAATGCCGTGAAGATTATGTATGTGGGCGCTAAGGCTGCAGTGCGTGTGGAGAGTGAACTAAGTGAATTTTTCTATTTGAAGGTTGGATTGAAACAGGGAAGTGTCATGTCTCCATGGTTGTTCAGTGTGTATAAGGATGTGGTTATAAAAGAGATACAAGGCAGGGCAGTGGATATTGGAGCAACCCTAATGAGAGAGGGCAGTGTTTGGACACTCTCTGTACAGTTGTATGCAGATGATATTGTATTGTTAAGACAAAGGGGAACTGCAAGGCTTGGTGAATGAGTTGGGAGTGTGTGTAAGAAACGGAATCTATAGGTGAATATAGGGGAGAGTAAAGTTATGGTCTTTGAGAGAAGTGAAGTCACTGAATGTACAGTGAGGCTGGATGAGGAGGAAATAGAAAATGTGAATGCGTTTAAGTCCTCGGGTAGTGTGATGAGTAAGGATGGAAGGTTAGAGGGTGAAGTGCTTGAAAGGGTACAACAAGGAAGAAAGGTTGCTTGTTCTTTAAAAGCAGTGATAAGGAACAGGGAAATGAGCATGGAAGTAAAAAAGTCACTGCATGACAGTATTGTGATACCAACTCTAACGTATGGAAGTGAAGCGTGGACCATGTTGGAAGGACACAAGTGAAGAGTGAGAACAGTGGAAAGGAGTTATTTGAGAGGAGCATGTGGAGTTACATGGAGAGAGAGACTGACAAATAAGAAAGTGAAGGAGCATTGTGGTGTGGATGTGATAGAAAGCGTTATGAAAAATACTCTGAGGTGGTTTGGTTATGTGCAGAGGATGGAGAATGAGAGACTAATGAGGAGAGTGTATGTGAGTGAGGTGGAGGGGGGGGAGAGGGAGGGGAAGGCTGAGGACGAGATGGAAGGATGGAGTGGAGAGGTATGAGAGAGGGTGGTGTGAGTTGGGAGCAAGGCAGTCAAGTGGCATTGGACAGGGCGACATGGTGATTTGTTTGTGGCCACCCCTTACGGGATTGAGGCGTTTGGCAATAGATAGATAGATAGATTTCATATGTTTCAGTTTAAGCATTTTACTGTTTAGATGGTGAGCAGGATGTGGGAGACAACTGTATATTTGGAAAGTAAGCATCATTATAGCCTTAGTTTACACCTTGAAAGGTGGTGATAAGTGTTAGAAAGCTTATAAGAATAGTGTTGTAGGGTAAAACACCATCATCCATCCATCCATCATCCAATCCTGTGTTGCCCCATGGGGAGCGAAGGAGCCCGGAGTTAGGCAACTTGGTCCTGACATTTAAGATGAGAGTGACAGGCCTCACTCATTCCTGAGTGGCATTACATAAGCAATAAAATCCTACCACCCCTTGGAGATAAACCTATACAACCTCAATCTGACTGGAGCACCTTAATTACCCACTAAACCACCAGGCACCATAATTTGGTTATATGGTTAACACCCACCGTAACCATTTAGCTTGTCATTCAGTGTAGAGTCACCCAAAGGCAGAAGGAAGAGGAAACAGTGAAGGAAAGAAAGACAGAAGAGGGAGTGTAAAGTCACCCACAGGCAAAAGGAAGAGGAAAGAATGAAGGAAAGAAAGACAGAAGAGGAAGGAAGGAAAAGAGGAAAGGGCAGACACCCAAGGCAGCACTACATCATTGTTACGTAGCTGATACCAATTATCGGATGATTTTTCGCTACCGATATGGATGCTGATATTAATCGGTGCTTTTGCCTGTCGATTTACACAAGTTTCTTGTGTTATCATCAGCCCATGTTGCCTTCCAGAACACCCTCACCCTCCTCACCCGGCCCCTCTCGACAGTGGTCATCCACATCCTCCAGCAGCAACCGCAGGTCAAGTTGCAGGTCTCCCAGGAGGTCACCTTGGAGGTCATCAAAGTCACCCAGAAAGTCATCGAGGTCACCTCGGATGTTATCCAGGTCACCTCAGAGGTCGCCAAGGTCACATCGCTCAATGTCCAGGGAAGTGTCGCCAATGTCACGTTATCGCAACCGCTCACCCCCGCCGCCCCCATCACTCCCAACCCTGCCACCACCACTACCTCAGGCATCCAGTGAGTCATGCTTACAGATACCTTGCCAATACAGGTTAACCTTGCTATATTACTGGGGTATATTTACAGAAAATCAAATGGAGGTAAATAAAAGTGACAGCAACGCAGGGATTTGAGCTGTTTTCTTGTAGACCTATGTCCTCAAGGAAAATAATTTTAGTACTGGATATATCTCAGGTAATTAACATTTGGTTTTTGATAAAAAAAATATTGGAGAGCAAATGAAATACTGTATACCGACTTAGCGTCATTACAGCAAGCCTCCTTAACGTCCCCAGTAGTATGTTTACTGCCAGTCCTGCTGATGAGACATGACTGCAGCACACCAAAACAAACTCAAATGTATACAATTTAAAACCATAAAGAGCAGCAGAAACTAACCGGAAGTTCTGAAACCTAACTGGGAGGCTTTGCCCTCCAAACCCCTCAATGAATAAAACCTTCCTAACAGTGTGCAAACTAAAATGTGCATTGAGTAAAACTTGTGCCAAAACAGTATCGTGCATTAAGAGCATATGTTAATCATGGCGCACTCGTCACAGGACCATGCAGTAGCTAAGGTAGGTGCGATCATAAAGCAGATCTTTATATTCATCATGCAGGAGACATCCATTAAAATACAATATACCAGTTGGTACAACAGCGCTCAGTGATTAAATGAAATCAATTCATAATCCATAGATTATAAGATACACGCAGTATTATGTAAAGTTATAAAACCTCCTATTTACATCCATCCATCCATCCATCATCCAATCCTACATTGCCCCATGAGGAGCATAGAAGCCTGAGGCTAGGCAAGTTGGTCCTGACATGTAAGATGAGAGTGAACCTCCTATTTACAAACATTGTTAAAAAGCAACATTTAAAAGACACTCATTATATACACTACCGGTAATCTAAAAAAAAAAAAAAAAAAAAAAAAAAAAAAAGGGATCCTGTCAAGACTTGATTCCAACAGGAAATTTGGAAATACTACATCTCTGTTGTACATAATTAATCAGTTGAATAACGATTGATCATGTATATTGAATGTAGGGATCAAATGAGCTAAATCAGCAATTGTATTTTAAAAAATGGGCCTTTGTAGGGGATTTTAGCAATTGTATATGTAAAAATTGTACAGTTTATAAAGGCTCCAACATGCTTTTTTTCATCGGCCTTGGTCACCTAATGGTGGCTTTCCGTGTTGCATGATCGACAGCCTCCCTGTTCAGTCTCCTATCCCTGAGGTCATTCCAGATCATTTTTGGTCTGCCTCTCACTCCCCTAGTCCCAGTGTTTACACTCCTCACTTTCTGCATCCAGTCATCATCCTCCATCCTCTCCACATGCTTGAACCATCTCAATCTACCTGTCCTCATCGCAACACTAATGCACTTCAGTCCCATCCTTCAACTCTTCAGTCGTAAACCTAGCCCCCCCCAGGCCTTGCATTCAAGGATGCACTACACATTCATCTTATCATTGTCATTTCTGTACATTTGTGCCAGCAAATATCCTCTTCATTACAGCCCAGGTCTCACAACCATACATCTAAATTGTTGGGATTAATGAATGATTGCATAATGGTCAGTCACATGTCAGGGGTGACCTCTCATTTTTATATGTAATGTAAAAGTAAAAAGATACTCATATTTATATAGTGTAGAACATTTAAGGGTAGATGACCAACCAACGCCCTTGGTAATGTTTTCTATCCATCCGTTTCATGTCAGAAGCCTTAATCCCATTAGGGGTGGCCACAAACAGATCACCTACACATTGTCCTGTCCACTGCCATTTGGCTGACTCTGCAGCTCACACCTACCCTTTCATATATCTCTTCACTCCATCCCTCTATCTCATCCTTGGTCTCCCCCTCCTCCTCTCACCCTCCACCTCACTCACATACACTCTACAAGCCAGTCTCTAAGTGTTTTACTTTATAGAAAAACCTCAGGTCATTTCTATAACTCAAACTATAATTCTTAAGCCACAGTGCATTCTGACCCAAATGGTCTACCAACCACACGACAGCCATCATTACCTTATCCAGTCCTAATTCACCCCCACCACCATTACCATTGCCATTGCCTCAGGCATCCAGTACGTCAGGCGCATGGTTAGGTACGGTAGTCATTATACCCAGTACCTGTATCTCTGTGTCTTATCCGTCACTCCAAAAATCATCGTTATAACTACCAATCCAGACCTGCCACTATTACTCCTAACACCACCACCAGCACTTCAGGCACCAGGCACATCATCGTCATCATCATCATTGTCCTTGTCCTCGTCCTTGTCCTCATACTCTTTGTTATTGCCATTGTCAGAGTGCAAGGAAGAAGAAAAAAATTGATAGTTGGAGAAGTAATGAAAAGCATGGCCAGTGGAATGGGCCACACACTTATTCAGTCACCCATTCTCCCATATGACCATACCTTCCAAGCAAACACCCCTCAGACCTATTGTCAGCAGACTTCCTTACTCCACATCTCCCACAAATCACAGTATTTTTCCTGTCTACACAGTGTACTTTACACACATCCCAATAAACACATTTCCACTTCCCATACGCTTCCTTCATGTTCATGCCACACCAGAGTCTCACACTCATAAGTGATTGTGAGCACTAAAGTGGGTATCACACGGTACCTGAAACCATGGTTTGCTGACGAAATCGTGGTAACCGCCCACGAAACCGTGGTAGCCGTCGAGGATTCCGTTGGCAAAACTCATTTCCATCCTGAGCCATTCTGTGCCCACGGAATCAGGGACAAAACGTTTTTTTAAGTTATAGTTCCCTCCTAGACTGCCTATTACTTTCCATTATATATATTATTAATTATGAAAGCTTAAATAACCTTTTATATCGTGAAGGGATGATGTAACGATGTCGATAATTGAGTTGTTTTCATTGGGGAGTGCGGATACAACACTCCACGCTGGGAGAAGGAGTATTGTACATCGCCGTTCATTCAACACTGGTTATACGATGGCATCTGGGCAGATATTATGGACAAGGGCTGCTGAAATTGCCCTCATTGAAAAAACAAAGCCATTCCCTTGTCTTTGGGATCACAAGGATCTCATGTTTCACACAGAAAACCTACGGTGTGTTTGTTTACATTTTTGCTGGCCATCGGTGGCGTTCGAGGAACATGTGTGATAGGGTTTGTACCTGGTTCCAGCAAACCAGGAACGTGTTCTGTCGGCAAACCATGATTTCAGGTACCGTGTGATACCCCCTTAAAGCACCTTCTTGCAGCTTGCACACTCATATCTTTCTTTAGTATCAAGAGCTTCATAACACATGTCACTTTCCTTCCCTGTACCACTCTCCTTTCCACTTCTTTTTTCACATTTACCTCTCTTCTCTTACTGCACCAAGTAATCACCAGTAATTCACAGTGAGAGTAACCCGGCTATATTTTAAGTAGCACCTCGTCTTTCATAATGTAGTTGCATATTACACATTAATTAATTTATTTTTTTATTTATTTATTTTTTTAATGGAAGAAGGAACCAAGGGCCTGGAACCCGCATAGTGTTCCCTCCAAGAAAAAACAAAAACAAGATAACAGAGAGCCAAATTCCTTTTAATATCGTCATGATTCTACAGAGGGATGCTTTTCATGTGGCTGTACCATTATAACCTGACAGTGGAGCCACCTGGTTATTCAGACTTCCCTCAGGCCCTCCCAGTCCCATAAAGGAGGATGGTTGATTGCAGTAGGGCAGCTTCAGCCTACCAGAATCCACATTAAGATGAGCCTGTTGTAACTACTAATAATAATAATTACGAAAATTATATACAAGAGGCCATTAAGGCATAATGTGCAGAATAAATCACTAAAGGAAAACTTGAGAAATCTCCAAAGTCACTTAAAGTACCTTTACTGCAGTTGACTGAAAAATGACACGGGGAAAGGACTTTCAAACACTTTATCCTCCACAGCCTCTGCACTGCGTCCCTCACATGATGTGGAGGTCAGGGACAAATTCACTCAGAAGTTTGACCTGGAGGAGCTCATGATCCAGTTTAATTTTTTGGTTAAGAGTCATAACATGAAAGGTGAGTTGTGTTATTTTTCCCAATTTCCATGAACATTACAGTGTGATACATTGATTACATGTGGGTGTGCCTATCATCCACTCACGCAGTGTAGTGCTACATTCAGGTATTCAACACTGAGTGACAAGCCAAGTGGTTTCCTCTAAACCAGGAGACCATTTACTACATTGGATGACAAGCATGCATAAAACCAAATGAAGGCACTCTCTCTCTATCCTCTCCACATGGCCATACCATCTCTGGGTATTTCTCTTAACACTGTCACATCCACATCAGCACCACAACATTACTTCGTCATTTGTGTGTCTGTTTCTCCTTGTAATTCCACAAAGTCCTCTCAAATACTGTAACTCATTTTCACTGCTTTCACTCTTGACTTCTGTTTTTCCACATCAGATCTGAAGCCAGTTTCTCAGTCTATCCTGATCCTACCATATTTCCTTTCCAGACAGTGAAGTAAAAACCGAGCAAGATGCAAAGGCAGTGATTGACTTAATGTTCAGGATTGCAGACACACTCCACTATATCACCAAAAACCAGCTGGAAGATCCCAGGTATAAGAGGGATGACTTCTTGCTAAAGCTCAAGAAGCAGAAACAGGTGAAGCATTTTTCAGGTCATTGTTATAAACAACTACTGAGCCCAGAGACTCATTTTCTATACTGCCAGTTAGTTTAATTTAACATATGATAGGTTTTGTAAACTGGTGGACTTATAGTCCTATTATGCATCATCAGAATGAGAGACCTTTACAAAGCTCAGTATGATCATTTGATCTAATAAAAAAATAATGCCTTGTTCCCTTTTGAGGATTTCCTGTATTGTGGTTGGCTTTGGTACAGCTGAGGTTTTCTATGGATTGGAAACCAAACCAAATGCCAGAACCAGCTCATTACTTCCCTGCAAAAGCTAGCTGGTAGCTGTTGAGAAAAAGAAATTTGATATGCTTTAAAAGATATGTAAATGTGAGAGTCGCAACTTAGACTCTGACTGTGTACAGTCGCCCAGAAAAGGGATCACTGAGTGACTACTTGTGAATGAATGTTTTCTACCTAAGAGTAATGACTGTGTGGCTGATTACTAAGCTTGTAGCCAGAAATCACTCTCATGGTAGTACCTTCTTGGGTCAGTGGTAATCATCCATCTGTTTCCTACTGATATCAGTAGGAATAAATAATCGGATATGTGGAATAAATTGTAGAGAACATCACCAAGATTAAAGGGTTTGGTATTGTTGTTGCTGTTATTACTGGCCGTGAGATATGTGATGTTGAGGTGTCACTGGGCAGTCAATAAAGTTCCCCAGCAGATAAAATTGTATTTCCCTTTATAGGTGTAATCAAGTAGCTTCCATTGATCTGGGAGCTACTGTGCTCTGATTTGGCCTAAAATTTCCTCTCATGGTCTTGAATGCTGAGTCGTACCGATACATAAACAACGAATATGGTGCTGGTCACAAGGAAATGCTACAGAAAAGATGTAGTAGCCTTTTTCCACCAGTGAGCTACTTGAAGTAAACTACAAAAGGGTGAAATCTGGACCAAATTATGATGAAAGAACAATGCTATGAGAGTGACAGCAAAGTGTGATGGCCCACTTGGTAACTATACTTGCTTCATACTTTACTTGGCTAAAAATTGCCTTTTCTCCTTCTTCAAGGCAGCATTGTAGCAGTATATTAACATGAGAATTTATTACTAGTCACAAGATTTGTTATGGAAAGGATGCAGAGGTGTAACATTGTGAAACACATTCCAGAAGCATGATTATCAGGCCCATGTTAAGGTGAAAAGGGTATAGCCATGTAAACATTCACTTGTAGACTTGGATTTTACCCACAAATACACAGAATTGTTTTGGTAGCAGTTGGACTGCCATTGTCGACACTGGAAAGTACTGCCATGAAATGTGGCTACAAGCTTGGTGTGTTGGCCATACAATCATTACTCCGGGAAAAATCAGCCACAGATACAGTCAGTCACTGATCTTCATTCTGAGTACCTTCGTAGAATCAGACTCCAGACTTACATTGTTACAGATCTTACATATCTCAGATTTCATTTTTCCCATCAGCTTCCAACAGTTGGTAGGAAGCAATTACCATAACTGGTTTCAGCACTTGGTTCAACTTGCAGTCCATAGAAAACATCAGCTTTACCATGGCCAATCTCAATTATGTGGATTTCCTGAAAAGAAGCATGGCATCACATTTGTTATTTTGATTCTGGAGGCTTGCGCGGTGAGTAAATGAGTGTGTGGACCATTTCATGAGTGCTGTATCTTTTTAGCATGTTTTTCTTCTTTCTTGCATTCTGGACTGTATCTCACCGTACCTTGGGTTTGAAAGAGAGGCAGGTTGGTGATGTTGATATGCTACCGAGATTCCACGGTACCAGCTGTACGGGGCTCTGTAGTGTTCATCCGGTAATGAACTCTTATTGTACTGATATAATTGTTTTGTTTCAGAATCTAGAGAAGATCATGGGGCAGATCAAGCATAGGATGGAGGATGCCTGGAACAAACAGAATCTCACCCCCTAGGAGTCACTTTATATTCCATAGGTAAATTATTGATTGCAAATTATATTTTAGGAAGCCACCTGCTATGATGTGCACACACACACTGAACAGAAGTAAAGAGTCAGTGCAGGATGGACATGATGCTGAGCAGTTGAATTGGTTGATTGGTAAGAGATTTTCTGTTGCATACAAGTGTTGTGCAGTAGTTCTTTATTTATATTAGTTGTTTTGCAACTTGTGACCAGTTCAGCATTAGTGTGTTACTTTTGTGTGTGTGTGTGTACGTACTTTTCCATGAAGTGAATGTAAACAAATAGTACACCTTGACACAGTGACTGCCGTCATTATGCTTCTGGGGCGCTACTCCCAGGTTCGGTCACTTAGTATTAGGTGGAAGCAGCAGCCTGGGAGCTGCAGTGCCCTCTACCCACTGGCACAGATCTGAGCCCATAACCATAACATGAAAGAAGTGATGGAGCAGTTGTAATTGATGACAGCACTTAATCTCATGATCTAGTTACCTGGAGTACTACTGTGCTGTTTGTTCATAGATGTAAAATCATAACACTGCCATTATCCTTGTGACTACTTTTAGTTTTATGTAGTGAATTAACACCCTGAAAAACAAGTATCTGCCAACAACAGAAATACAGAAATTATTCAGTGTAGAACTATGTGTATTTGCGTTTTATCTCTTGGCTGTGGTTTATGTTAATGGTAGCAACAGAGTATTGTATTTTATTTGGGTCAGCACTGGATAATGCAGTTCAGTTCTGGCAAACCTCCTACAAACATATAGGCTGTGCTCTGTAAATCTGTGCATCACAGTGTTTTGTAATCATATTGAATATCTAGTTACTTTTTTTTTTTCATAGATAATGGTCTGAGATTAGAAGAATACATTAATAAAGCAGGAAGGCAGAGGATAAAGGGTGAGAGGAGCTTATGAAGACAAATTAGGCTTGAGGTGGTGGTGTCATGGTTTTCTCATGTCATGTGGGGTTCCTGTCAGGGAGCTGGGTATCTATGTGTCTGTTGACAGTTGCCTTAATCCTGTAAGGGGTGGCCACAGACAAATTGCCTCCCCATCACCTTCTTCTCTGACATTTGGCTGCCCTCCCTCCAGCTCACATCCTTCTCTCATATATCTCCAGTCCATGCCCCAGTCTCATCATTGGCCTCCCCTTCTTCCTTTCCCCCTTCACCTTGCTCACATAAACTCTTCCACTGTCTCTCATTCTCCATCTCTTTCATATGTAGACTCTGGTAACAAGAGTACAGTAGTTGAGTGATCAGTAGTAGAATATGTGAAGAAGCTTGGTAAGTAATAAGGAGGTGAAGGTATGCAATGTTGTACTGGAGTAGATGAATATAAACACACTGAAACTGAATGGGTATTTGAATAGAATGCAGAAAAAATGACTAGCAAGGAGGATGTTTGAAGATGAAGCGATTAAACTCATTTTACTTTAACTTGTTCTAAATTTGTCAATTTCCATCTTGAATCCTGAGTTGTAGCAAGAGATTAACCAAAGAATATGGTGCTAATGATGAAGACTTAGTGTGGAAGGGATGCAGAGTGGTGGTGTTGTCTTCCACCACTGCACTGCATGAAAGGAGCTGGAAGGGAAAAAAAAATCTGGGCTAAGTTTGAGTATAAAAGAGTACCATGTAGTAATATTGCAAAGGATGACTCAGTTATGTGTATGAATCAAGATTTGAGCAGTTATAAATGGAGTGTATAAGAGAAATAGTAATGGGTGAGAGGGGAAGGGAGAAGTTTAAGGACAGAACAAGTATGAGTAAGGATAGGTAGACTACAAATTGAAATGTGTAAGGGAATAGACAACCAGTACTGTACTGCAGTAATGATTGTATAAGATTGCCTCGTTATTTTTTTTTTATTTATTATTTTTTTTTTTACCTGTGAAATTGTCAGTTGCTGTGTATGGTGTGATTTGAAATTAAGATTGCAAGTCTGTAACTGCTGTGAAATTTATGCACAATTAATATTGA
>JAGKTI010026760.1:0-13478 GCA_018397915.1 Birgus latro | reverse complement strand
GAAAGTTAGAGGAAAGGCCGCAAATGTTACAGAAATGAAGAAAGAGTGAGTCAGACGGTGGTTCCAGGCAGCTCTTTGAGTCATCGCCGGGAGAGGGGCGGATGGTGGGGGCATTTATCGTCCCCCCCCCTGGGGACCCCGAGGCATGATTTTTGTGCGCCATTTTGAAAATTTTGAAAGGAAGTGTAGTGTGTAGCGTGTATGTAGTTTGGTGTTGACAGTTAGAGAAACTTGTATTGGAGAGCATGCTGGTCTACTCTCTGTGTAACTGAGACACTGAAAAAGATCAGCAAAGGAGGATGGTCAGGAACAAGTCCTGAGGGCTGATGAAACGGGAGCTCCAGCTCTCCCTGTCATCAGCTTTCCATCCTCCTTGGGAGTACTGCCCTGCTCGACTGGTGCTACAGTCTCCTCACCCTAAAAACAGAGGAGGGGGTCCCTAGTCCCCTCACCCTGCCCCTTTTAGTCGCCTTTTACGACACGCAGGGAATACGGTGGCGGAATTCTTCCTAACACAACCTGGCCGCAAAGTAGTAGTACCACCCCACAGTGCGGCCAGATTGTGTCCCTCCCCGCCACAGGGGGTGGGACACAATCTGAATTCTTTCTTTTTTTGTCTTTCTTTATTAATTTATACACTGTATATGCTCCTTTACTTTAGTGTTAAGAAGACAAGTAATAGGTATTGTTATGGCAATTTGGGGGGGGTGAAAATCCATCTCCAACACACGTTACCGACAGTCGGTACTGCCTCTGTGAATGATTTTCTACCAATTAACCACTTCAGTACTGTGACGTCTATTTCTACTTTATGTACGCTTCCTCCAGCCGATTTTATGGCACTCAGGACTGGACTCACATACTGATGGGGCTAACGAAGGCTGTACCAACCCCGTGCACTTCCACAAATCCAACCTACACTGTCTAAAATTGTCTGGTGGTAGCAAGAACAAAATGAAAATACACCCAGCACTGAAGGGGTTAAATGTATATTAAATGCACTATATTGTTTTTTGTCATAACTAATTTATTTATATATGCTTCTTTAATTTAGTGTTGAAAGGACAAGTAATACGTATTGTCTTAGGAATTTTGGGGGGTGATAATTTGGTAAAATAGCAATTTGGGGGGGTGAAAATTCGGTAAGCCGGAAAAATCGGTAACTCGAACCAGGGTAGAGCCCCATATAGTTCGGTTTATGAAGGGTTTACTGTATGACTCTTCTAGCATGGTTATGTAACTTGATAGTTGACACTCAGGATGTGCACTGAATTTCTGGTCATTCACATCAGGTTCTGCAACAAGTGACAAGTACAGTAAGACCTCACTATAACAGACTAATTGGGGCCCAAGCCAGTCCGAAAATGCGAAATTCCGATAAAAGCAGCATCCGGACTTACCCCTGCTAATCCGGACTTTTTCCGATATATCAGACATTAGTCCGGATTGCATCAGTGGTTTTCACCACCATTGCATTATTGTACTGTGTTATACCTTCACTACATTAATCAAATGGTATAATAATACTGTACTGTGCACTGAAAAACATGTCTTTTACTTGTCTTATTGTGGTGAACATAGCTGAAGTGGTCAGGCAGTCCGGACTGCTTTCTGGCTTTATCGGACTTTTTCCGATATATAGGAGTTTAGTCCGGTAGCTCCTCGAGTCCGATAAAAGCGAATTCCGGTCTATTGAAGTCCGTTATATCGAGGTTTTACTGTACTGTTTCAATGAGGAAGTCTATCAACTGATATCAGAATGCAACCAGTGACTGGGCAACTCACATCCCAGTAAAGCGAGGATCACTGTACTGGAAAGGCTAAGGCCAAAACCCTGTCTGAGACTAAAGGAGTTAGAGAGAGAAGAGATGTGACACGAGAGGTGGCTGGAGGGTGAAGGCAACAAGCAGGAAGAGAAGAGAGTTGAACTGCAATCAATGTGGAATGGCAATGATCACTGATGAAGTACATGGTCCACACACACTCTATTAGGTGGAAACTAAAAAGGAAGAATAAGCAAAATGGGTCTGAGTCTGTGCTATGCATTTTTAATGACAACTGCAGGGCGGAAGTTGAAAGGCTACGGGTGCTCATAAATGATATCCATAGACTGCAGGAGCAATGAAAAGGTACCCAACTCTCCATCAAGGCTCAAGATGATAGTTTGTGAGGACTGAGGCGACAAAGCTCACAAGGGAACAGAACACCAGCCCAGCCAAAGATAATAACCCGAGAGTTAATGGTGGGAACCCAGTTCATAAACCAGGAGTGAACCAGTGTGCTGATCTGGATGATTAAATTTGGGTGGCAGGAAAGACAGAAATGAGAACAGACCACTGAGCTCTATAGTATGGAGTGGCTTTCTAATGGGTAGCACCATGTAGTTTGTGTAACAGCCACCAGGGGCCCAGGGCGGCGCTGATGTTGTTTATCTACACCACCGACGCCCGCGTCTTTTGAAATCAGCCGGTGAATTCGGAAAATACAGTGCCATGGCCCACTGCTTAGCTTATGTAAGCAACAGCAAAATGGAAACAGCAAGCTAAGAACAGTGCATCCAACTGCATTACCACGGTGGAGGCGATGAGTGAAGGGGTTTCAATATGGCCGCCAAGGCTTTACGATTGCTGCGGAGATAGCCACTCCATATTATAGAGCTCAGTGGAACAGACGTACTGTCATGGATACGAGAAATATTCTATGAGCAGCCTATTTGTAATTGCTCGAATGAGACAAGTCAGATATTAAGGCATCAAGTTTTACTGCTGGTTCAGTAAAACTCCTGTATATGAAACTTCTTTATAGTGCTCTAAGAGTTGTAAAAAAAAAAAAAAAAAAAAAAAAAAAAAAAGAGGGTCGATGGAAATGCTTGCAGTGTTATGAGATACAGAAATGTAACAATTTATATATGTGTGAGGATTCAGCTGTGCTCTCCAGAACCAACATGTGCACATCCCAGGAAAACCATCACAAGGTGTCAATCTCTTAACTTAGATGGTTCAACAGGCATAGAAACAAAATCAAAACATTCAATCATTATCCAATCCTTTTTATGACATCAGGAATGTAGGGTCTTTGGACTAAGCTATTTATTCCTTACTTTAGTGGCAAGAGTGACCAGCCTCATAAGCCTGTGACCGACATTTTGTGAGCAATAAAATCCAAACCACACCTTGGATGTAAACCATTACAGATTCCATCAAGCTGCAGCACCTTAACCCGCTAGGCCACCAGCTACTGTCTGTGTATATGGTTACTGCCCAATATGGTAAATAGTTTTCTGGGCTACAGGAAACATTTGGCTTGTCACTCAATGTAGAGCCACCAAAAGGCAACACTGCATCAAGTGAGTGGATGATGGGCACCACCACCTACAACACAACGGACATTACAATGATACTGAACACTGTAAAAACTAGAAGACTATACAGAAAGCACCACAAAAAGAAACAGGCAGAAACTATGTACAAAAGAAATTTCCTCAGGCAACAAAGAAAAGCCTCTTCAAATTCTACAGGTTCTTCAAGGCACATCAACAAGACTCTACTGGCACTGCAACGCTTGGTTACATTTCCACAGAACAACACACATACACTCAGTTCCTAGTTCCAATCAGTATTCACACATGAAAAACCAGACCTACCAGACATAGTGTACATCACAACCAACTACACCCACTACATTATTGCCATACACACCCAGGGAGCTGCAAAACTACTATCTATGATAGACACAAAACAACAGGACCATAAAACAACAGGACCATATAAAATACCCTGCCTCTAAGGCCAATGCTGGCATTCTCATCCCTGTTCTACAGGCTGTATTTTCTCACACAATACAAACCAGAAATCTTTCCAAAGGCCAGCAAGTGGCAAATGTGACACCAATTTTTAAACCAGAGAAGGAACCATAAAGTATAAACCTTTGCTTACCTCAATCCCCTGCAAAATTTTAGAACACATTATTTATACATATCATGGACAACTGTGATAAGCATAGTATACTGACTGATGCCAAGCACTGTCTTCAGATCAAACATTCATGTGAGACTCAGCTACTTATGACAACCCGTGAAACCCCAGGATCTCAACAATTTTAAAAGTTAGACAAATGGACACAAACAGTTTTAAACTTTACAAAACCTTTGATAAAGTCCCACACAAAAGATTTTAAACTAAATCATACAGTACTTTCATGGTATCAGTGGACCACCTCTTCATTAGACAGACACTTTTTTTCTAATTAAGAACACCAAGTTGTTCTCAATGACCATCACTTTTCCTCTATCCATTACTTCAGGCATACCACAAGGCACTGCTTCCTTGTTTATATTAATGACCTTCCACTACCACTTTCTTCTACTGGTGGAATACTTGCTGCCAACAGCTTATGTCCATCCATATCACAGTGTACAGTCAGATACTAGATACTGATAACTGTCTCTGACTCCAGAATTACTCAGATGCTCCCAAAAGCGGGAAACAAAGTGACAATTAACATTCTAACTTGAAAAATGCCACCACATACGCATCATCCAGTCACAATACCTTGTTCCATTTCAATTCAAAATACACACCAGCACCCCTGCCACAGCCCTATCTGCCAAGCACTGTACCTGAGCATCCATCTCTCAGTGGACCAGGAGTGGACTACAAGTATAACATTTCATGGCAGAAACTAACTATTCCCTAGAGTTTCTTCATGGCAACCTTTGCAGACCTCAAAATTGTTGCATGCTTATAAAATATTTGTTCAACTGTGACAACATCTGGGATCCACACGATCACAAACGTATTACTGGTAATAAATTAAAAGCCATGCAAAACAAAGCTGCAAGATGGATCAGATGATATACACCAGTAAACCTACATCTGTCTATCCATCCATCACCCAATCCCTGACTGTCCCTTCAGGAGTGTACGTGTTCAAGTCTGGACCTCCCAGTTCAAAAATTTTAGACAAGGGTGACCAGCTCCCCACTCCTGATTAGCATTGTGTGATAAAGAAACTCAACATTCATAGGAAATAGACCAGTAAGGTCAACATCCAGCTGCAGCATCTTGACCCATTAGACCACCAGGTATCTATATGTTATTAGTGTAGGCTCATATGGTCCATCCAATGTAGTATACTGCTTCTTGGGTTACAGGAATTTCACAGGGCACACTGTTTGACATTTTTCCCTACTCTAACATTTGCAAAGAAAGACTGACCCTTGATGGAAGGACAAAGTCAAGAATACTTGCAGTAGAAATCAGTTACTGTATCTGACAGGAGCATGTAGAGTATGTGGAATTACATGGAAAAACAGAAAAACGAAGAAATAAAGGTATTGTGGTGTTGATGTGGATGTGTCTGAAATTATCACAAGAAACAATCTACGTGTCTATATGGTGAGGATGGAGAATTAGACTGACTTAAAGATTGCTTGTGAGTGAGGAGATAGGGTAGGGGGTGGGGGGATGGGGGACCAAGGATGAGATGGAGGGATGCAGTGAGGAGATATGAGAGGAGAAAGGGTGCGTTGGAGTGAAGGCAGCCTAATGGCAGACGACAGGGTGCCAGAGAGGCAATCTGTTTGTGGCACCTCTTACATAAGAAAGGTGTCTGGCTATAGAAAAAAGTTAACTAGATAGGCAGACACATCTTTCTGCATGCTTTATGTTAACTATCCTGCTACTGTACTGTTTATATGGCCACGGTGCCAATTTTACACCCATTTTTCTTCAACCCTTCATTTAATTAGGTTAGCCTATGTAATGTCAGGTTAGATTAGGTGATAATACAGTGATTCATATATATCCACATTCTTAAGGAAACAATTTTAGTACAGTACTAAATACCATACATCACAAGTGATTAACATTTGATTTTTGAACAAAAAACACTGAAAATGAACTGATTAAAGTAATCTCCTCACTATCCGATGTAACGGCGCTAAAGGCATGCCCGGAAAGTGGTCTTGTCCGGATACTGGGCTCTGAAGCTCCAGCACCGGTCATTCCGAACCCTAACCTAACCAAAATCAGAGGACCAACTCCCTACCGGATATGCATAGCACTTATTTAAAACCCCATTCACATAAATAATGGACACAAAGCATGAATTAATTGAATTTTAACCAAAAAATGATGATTTGAAGTGAGTATGGCAGAGACGTTCACCAGTTGACAGCCTAGTGGAAGTAAGTTTCAGACATGGTAATCACTAAGAAAATCATCCTTTCTCACATCTTATGCACTAAAATATGGGATACAAAGCATGAAATAAATAGTTACCAGAAAATGATGGTTTACAGGTGAGTATGGCAGAGATGTTCACCAGTGGACAGCAAAGTGGAAGTAAGTATTGGACATACTAATCACTAAGAAAATCACTCTTTCTCACATCTTATGCACTAAAATATGGGATACAAAGCATGAAATAAATAAATTGTTACCAGAAAAATGATTAAGAGGTAAGTATGGCAAAGATGTTCACCATTCTACAGCATGCTGGAAGTAAGAATCGGACATGGAAATCACTGACAATCACCTTTTTCACAGCTTGTGCACTCAAATATGGGTCACAATGCATGAAAAAATAAATTGTTAACAGAAAATGATGATTTATATTTATGGCAAATTTTTACCACTTCACAGCATGCTGAAAAAAGGTAACAGACATGAAAACCATCTTTCTCACAGCCTATGCATGAAATTAATGAAATGGGAAGAACAAAACAAGGATTTTTGCAGTAGGTATGGTACTTACAACAAGGCTGTGGCCATCCTGAGGAATAACCCACCACCTCCTCCCAGACTCTAACAGTATGAAGGTGCACCTGAAGCACCTGCAGGAATCCACCGATGCAATTCACTAAATCCTTGGCATTCTGAATTACTGTAACTACACTGCGCATTCTGCATGAAATCAATGAAATGGGAAGAAGAAAACAAGGATTTTTGCAGTAGGTATGGTACTTACAACAAGGCTGTGGCCATCCTGAGGAATAACCCATCACCTCCTCCCACACTCTGACAGTATGAAGGTGCACCTGAAGCACCTGCAGGAATCCACCGTTGCAATTCACTAAATCCTTGGCATTCTGAATTACTGTAACTACACTGTGCATTCTTTTCTTACTTGCGCTGCACTTCAAACTCACCAGTGTTCATTAGCACTTTCACAAAATTGTTTTCACTCTGAATTCTTAATTTTTAACACTGAACATTGTTCTTTTCACTGCACGTAACTGTAAATTCTCGTGTGGTGTAGTGGCGTGTTCTTGAGGCTTAGTCACTGTCAGGGTCTGAAAGGAGATGCTGGAGATGGCCTAGGGGCTTGTCGGAGGGGTATGGTGATGGGCTACCCACTGAAGATGACTCAAAAGACAGCTGCAAACTCACATCCAGTGGCTACTCCACCATGGCCGAGGTGCTGGGCTGTGGCTCGGAGCTCGAAGGCCTGTGCAGTGGTGTGGAGTCAGAGCTGAGCACAGCAGGGGTAACGGGCCTGAAAAAACTGTCAATGGTTGATTGGTGCAAGCAACAACAATTCTGGCAATTGATGATGCGCTGCCTAAAAGCTCACACTTCCTCCACAAGTCCCAAAGACCTCATCTCTCTGTCGCAGTCCAGGTGTTCTAGGTAGTCCAAGACGAACTCCACATGTTCCCGGAGTGCGCTCAGCTTGGGGATGGCTGGAGTAGTGACATGCTGAGAGGAGTCCGCATCATCGTCGCTGTCCTCGTCGGAATCTTCAAGCTGGGTACTCGTACCGGCAACTGAAGATGCGATCTCGATATCAGACATGATCTGACACCCAGGATTGTCCTCGTCATCATCCAACCACTCATGTACTTCGTCCATATCACATTGCCGCCACCCACACGAAGACGTGCATGGAAGTCATCCACATCAAAACCTAGAAAGTCGTGCACCACGTCAGTTCCATGAAGCAGACGAGACCAACCACTTTCCTAAGTCTTGACGGAGACTTCCTTCCATGCACTGGCAGACTTGATGTTGTAGCAGTGAAGGTTTTCCACAGTCTGCTGGCCTCGCGTGTCTCATCCTTCCCTGTGCTCGTCCTCGTCCTCGAGAACAACCATCACCTTGTCCAGGAACTTCCAACAGTACAGCCTCTTTGTAGCCACGATCACTCCCTGGTCCATTGGTTGGATGAGAGCAGTCGAATTAGGTGGCAAAAACAAGCCACCAACTCCTTGTCGGACAGATGCGCAGGTGCACTGTCCAGAAGAAGGAGGGCCTTTACCTGGTCGTGAGGGATTCCGAGTGTGTTCTTCTGATAATGAATGACCTCCTTGCCGAAGTGCTGGTGAAACCAATCTCTGAAGATCTTGGTTGTGAACCAAGCCTTCACAGAATGGTACCACACGACAGGAAGGACATCCATCACCCCACGAAGGCACCGAAGCTGCTTTGCACAGCCAACAATAACGGGCTTGACCCGGTGCATACCGTCAGCATTGGCGCAACACAAAGAAGAGACCTGTTGCTTGGAGAGCTTACAGCAAGGTATACGCTTCTCCGTCTTCTCAGCGAGAGTGTTCGTGAGCACAGAGTGATAGAATAGGCCAGTTTCATCAACATTATAGACTTGACCGAGAGTGAGGCCCTCCCTGTCGATCAAGCCCTTCACCTTCTGCCGAAACTCTTCATGTTTGCTGCTGATCCTTATGACACGACATCAGCACGCTAAATACACTCAAATGTACACAATTTAAAAACCATAAATAGCTGTGGAAGCCCAACTGGAGAGATGTTGAAACCTAACTGGGGGGCTATGCCCCCAGCTACCCAAGTGATTAAAACTTACTTCAAAACATGCAGACTAAAACCTGCACTAGGTAAAATTTGTGCCAAAACTGTATCGTGCATTAAGAGCGTTCAATAATCACAGAACATTAAGTAATCATCACATGACCATGGAATGGCAAAGGAAGGTGCAATCATAAAGCAAATCTGGTAAGTGTACGCTTTACTTTAAGCAGCAGAAAGACCTTACCAATTCAATTCATATTCCTCCAGTTTGCTTCTGTATTTTTCTGACTTCTTTCTGGGTGGTAAATTACCTTTTCCTGTTGATAATGTCCCCCGTTATTATCATCATGGTCCTTAAGCCGTACCTACGGTTGTTTCCGGCATGATGGAAGAATCTTACTCAAACGTGTTCAAAGGTGGATTTCATTTCCCATTTCCATACATGTGAGGTTAGGTTAGGTTAGATTAGATTTGGTTAAATTATTACGTACAGAAGCAAGGTTAGGTCGTTTAGTATAACTCTTGGGTTAGGACAGTCACTTCCGCCACTACACTGACGAATCAAACAAAAGCAGACATGGCAGAACATTGCTTAAATCAATTGGGAAACAGATTTAACAAGAAACACTTATTTACCACCTCAGAATTAGTCATAAAAATATGACAGACTATCAGGAAGAACTAATTTGACAAGGTGCTTCAACTGCCACATGGAGAGGATGGAGAGTAAAGAGACTATTGAGGAGAGTGGCTGTGTGAGGCAGAGGGGGGAGAGGGAGGGGGAAGCTGGGGATGAGATGGAGGGATGAAGTGGAGAGATATATGAGAGAGGGGAGTGTGAGCTGGGAGCAAGACAGTGAAATGGCAGGGGACAGGGCAACATGGAGCCAATTTGTTTGTGGCCACCCATTATGGGATTAAGGCGTCCGAAAATAGACAGCTTCTACTGCATAAAGTGTGTGTTTAACCCAAACTCTTGTGTAGTAATGGTGGGGTGAAAATCAGGGAAAATAAAAACAGTAACACAGCAATGCCAGCTGTTTTCTTACAGAACTACCGGTGCCTTCTCAAGGAAAATATTTTTAGTATATACCAGAGACATCTCAGGTGACAAACATTTGATTTTCGATCAAAAATTATTGGAAAACAAACGAAATATACCAACCGTACTTTGCGATATTACAGAACGCCGCCTGAACACTCTCGATAGCATGTTTACTGCCAATCCCGCCAACTGGACATGACATCAGCACACCAAACACACTTAAATATATACAATTTAAAAACCATATAAAGCTAGCAGTGAAAATCTAACTGGAGTCACTGGTTCCTAACTTGGGGGCTTTGTCCCCCACACCCCTCGATGATTATAACCTACCTCACAGAGTGCAAACTAAAATTATGCATTGAGTAAAATTTGCGCCAAAACAATGTTGTGTGTTAAAAGCGATCATTAACCATGGTGCGTTCAACAATCATCACACAACCGTGCAATGACAATGGTAGGCGCAATTAGCAAATCTGTATATACATCACAGAGAAGATACCCATTAAAATCAAACAGGTCAGCAAAACTGCACTTGATGATTAAAATGCTGCATATTCCATACAGTCAAAGATACACGCAGTATGAAGGACAACAATGGTATCTCCTATTTACAAACATTTTTAAAAACCAACATTAAAAAGACCCAATAAATACACTAATCTATAAAAAATAACAAAGGATCCCGTCAACACTTCATTCCAATAGGAAATCTGGAAATATCGCATCACTGTCATACATAATTAATAAAATCCGTTTCTTTCACAAAATTTTAGGGAGTCTGCACTCTTCAATAACAAACACCAAAATTTATATCATCTGGAAACCTTAAATGTACATGTTGTAACATGCCAACTGAAATAACATCTGCCATACTTAACTTCTACCGTATTAACTAACTAGAGGGAACTTTGCATGACGTAGAGTACTGTACAACTTTTATCTCCCGGACTAATGGATTTCTTTCGTGCCTCACAACGGACAACACTGTAACAAAAGCAATATTATCACACTGCCCTTCGCATATTTTATGACATTACAGCATACATAGGCTAACAGTGCCAAGTTTGACTTATTTATGCACTCACCAACAACCCCAGCTTCTGCTTAACACGTTGGCGGCGCGGTTTTGTTGACACTCCATCAGCTGATGGGAGTTGGCTAATCTTGACTTCGGCATTACAATAATTATGATATTCAAATTGGATTTTGAGTTTATGTAGTTGGAGCAATTTTCATACTAAGAAATTTAAATTATAAATCATATGAGCACCAGCAATGAAAGATTCCAACCAAGGATAACTCATTAAAGCTTTTTCACTTTACATTTAAATTTCACCACCTTATTTTCATTCATTCTCTTCGGATAACCACAATATCTAAGCAGATTATCTGAAACTCCACTGCCTACATATTTTCTTACTGCAAACCCAACACCAGGTTAAGGGAGGGGGAAACCCCTAGCCCGTTAACCATTCATTACTATCCTGCATCTCTTCCTCACACCAGTTTTACTCCTTCGCTACTAGCTTCTATTTTTATTTTTTTTTTACCCAGTATACTCTCCTCATCATTTGTCCCCCTTTCTTGCATCCAAACTAGCCACTTCTTTCTCTTTTTCTCCAGACTCCATTGCCCTTCATTATCCTTCCTCTTTTCCTTACACCAGTTTTACTCCCTCGCTACTATACTCTTATTTTTTCCCAGCTGATGATCCACTTTCGTGATTGTGGCACCTGCGCACTCCTGCCGCGTGATTGGTTGCAATTTCATACTTTTTTTTTTTCCGACTCTGGGCATAGGCTCCACAGCCTGCTATCAAAGCCCGGCAGTCCTCCTACAAACCATACACCTCTACATGTCACCATTTCGGCGCTAACACCCACCGTCCAGTTCAGTTCAGTTCAGTTGGTATGCAGGAGAATTGCTGAATACAGGTTGGGCTGTCTCATACAGGACTGGTATATTGGTATTAGCGGGGGTAATTTTATGACATGTCGGCGGGTCTTCTGGTAGATCAGTAAAGCTCTATTTTGTTGATAGAGGAACTGCTCACTGTTGACTATGGTCAAGGGATTTCCCTACTGTCCTACGCAGATGACTTAGATTGGTCTTCTCCGGGCGAAACTGCTATACCCAGGCACCAACTGCACTCGCCCGCCTTCATGACAAATGTTGCAAGCTTGGTCTAAAAATCAACATTAACAAGACCAATTGCCTACCTTTCGGTCTTCGCCACCCAGACCGTCCCTCCTCCTTGGGGGTCAACGCCTTGCCTTTGTACGATGTCACCAGTACCTAGGCGTCTGGTTCGACACCCATCTAAAGTTTGCCAGCCATGTGAGGTATGTACGGGAACGGGCGGCTACTCGCATCTCTGCCCTCAAAGCCCTTTCTAGCCGCAATATGGGTGCCTCGTACAGCGTCCTGCGTACCTTTTACACCCACGCCATCCGATCCCTTGTGAATTATGGGGCGGTATGTCTCATTGGGATCTCAGAGTCGCTCCATCGTTCCCTGGAAGTGGTACAAAATACTGCCCTACGTTTGATGCTTGGGGCACCACCATGGACGCGTCTTGTTAATCTTCGGGCTGAGAGCGGCTTCCCATCTCTACAACATCGCATTTGGGCACAAACAGCAGCTGTCGCTGCTAAGCTATGCAGGCACCAGCCCCGTCTTCCTGTCTCTGTTCTCCTCCGGCGAACACTTGATCAGCCCCCAAATCCACGCCCTGGAGGTGAGTGGATTCTCCTTGCCGCCAACGCAGTTCACAGACTTGATGCCGCTGATGCCCTCAGGGGTGGTCCTGATTTGCCTGACCCTCCCTATGCTCCGGCACCACCCTGGCTTCCTCCTGTGATTAGGAGTGTTGAGCCTACTGTGGCAAACCCAAGGGCCTCTCTTCCTGCTCTTCTTCAACAGGATGGATTGCGTCGTATGGCGGCTCTCTACACTCCTGATGCTGCCGTCTATTATAGATGGGTCTGTGGGTGCTGATGGGACTGCAGGCGCTGCTTTTATTTGTGACGAGTGGGTCGAGTCCTGGCGTGTCACCTCTGGCGCTTCAGCCTACCAAACTGAGCTTGTTGCTATCCTTGGCGCTCTTCGCCATGCCGATCGCCACTTATACATACAGACTCCCTCTCTTCTATACATGGCCTGCAGCAGCTCAATTTCACAGACAACAGGTTCCTACTTACCTCCATCCTGGCTGTTGCAACTACCATCGCTAGCCGGGGAGGTGAAATTTATCTACACTGGATTCCTGGACACGGTGGAATTATGGGCAATGAGCGTGCTGATGCTGCTGCTCACCTCGCCTGCACTCTCCCTATCGTCACCTTTCCGTTACGACCTAGCTTATCTCGCATCTTGCAACAAGTAACTGACGCTGTCCACCGTCTTTCCCGGGAAGATCATCAATTCCAGGTATACGAAGGCTCTCGCTCTGCCACCTGGTATGCCATTGCTACAACCTATACACCTGTTGATGTACCCACCGGCACACCCAATCACCTTCTTGACAAGCTTCGCCGGTTGTGTCTGGGATATCCATGCTATAACCAGATGACTGGTGGAAACCCGGAGCCGTGCCCTCACTGCTTCGGCATTAGTGCAACGCCTCTTTTACATTATATTCTTGACTGTCCTGCAACATATTG
>JAGKTI010026759.1:0-13478 GCA_018397915.1 Birgus latro | reverse complement strand
TATGTAATAATCCTACTGTCTCTTTTCCTCACAACAGTGTCGAACACAATCATTTTCATTGCTTCTCCGAATTCTATTATATTTTCGCCCTCCTCATTCCTTGTACCATATGTGCACCCCTCCATATCCTTTCATTATGTCCATACCACTAACCATGCCTATCAAATCATCCCTAACATTTTGGAAGAGGTAAATTGAGCTGCATCTATCACTTTTTTAAAAGCTCTCCAGTGATGTGTGTAGGTCTACTGTAGCTTTAGTATTTTTCAAGATAACAGTTTTCTTGCTGTGCGCTGTTACCTGCTTTTAGTACCCCAAATCCCCTACCCAGGTACTAACCACCAGGCACCCAATTACATGTTCTTTCTGACCCAAACAGTTAAATAGTCTTGTAGTAGCAAGAATAAAATATATATCTTGGAATTATAGGAGCTAAGCTAAGAGTTTAGCAGAAAGTTATCTTCCTGGTTAATTATGCAGAGAAATGTAAATTTTGTAGAGTTCGGACTTACTATGAGGTATTACTGTTGTTATTATTATTATTATTTTTATCTATTATGTACTGTCTTCGCACTGTGAAACTTGTTTGAAATGAAAAAAAATGATATGTTCCTAAACATTTGCAATAAACCCCTCAGCCTAATTGGCTCTCTCTAGAGATGATTATAATTATGATGATAGCCAGAATGAATTAAAATTGTTCTGAGGCATACCGGTATGGGATTATTGATCCATCCATCCATATTAATGATGATGATGATTAATGACTGGTATTACATGATGAACACTAATGATGATGGTGATTGTCATTATTTTGATTATGGTGTGCAGAAAAATTTGTATGGCCTAATAATGTGTACTGTATAGTAGGTGAAGCAGAATTGAAGGAAATGATATATATTTTTTTTTAATTAGCATTATACCAATATGGTGTATGCATTTAAACTTATTGATACTGGGTACATAATTGAATAACTATACCAAATGTTCATCTAATAATAACCAAAACAGTGCAATGCAAATTAGAAAATGCTTTATCTTGACAGTTTGACAAAACTTCACCTTGGATTTCATCTCTGCTACTCCTAGTTTTTTGTTTTTGTTTTTTCCGGTGATGTTGAAAGGACTGTCTGTCTTGTGATGTTATGGTGCTTGTAGTAAGTGTGCTGTTGTGTGGGAGTCTGCACTGCAGTGTGGATTTTTTCATGAGCTGCATTTTGTGTTGGTTTTGTAGAAGGGAAAGGTGGTGGCCACATTGAAGTCTGGCTATAATAGGTTTGTTTTCATGGGATGTGAATGGACTAGTACTACAAATTGAAATGCTAAGTCATGGGTGCATTAAAGTTAGTGAAGTTTAGGTATGTGGTAAAAATGAAATCTCTTTCGTTACTGAAGTTGTTTGTGTTCATCCTGTGAAATTTGGCCAGTTCTACAACTTCATGCTTCCATGCATTTCAGTGAGCCTTAGTTATAAAATGGAAATGAATCTCATTGGTTGCTGGTCAAATCAGCATTCTAATCTGACAACTCCTGGCCATCAACTGGGCTAAAAGGTACATTTTTGTCTTTGGGTAGGGTTGGAAAGAATTATGCTGTGCTTATGCAGTTAGGAAAGCTGTATCCAAGATCTGTTCATTTCGAGATACCTGAACACATTGCCTTTAAAAGGCTATTCTAGACTGAAGTTTCTCTTGTGTAGTCAACTATTTGCCTTTTGGAGGATAGGGGGAAAGTTTGATGTAGTGGTGTAGTTGGTGGGGGATCAGGTTGTCCCCCCCCCCCTCTTAAAAAAAAAAGTAGGGGGGAAATTTGCTGCATATTGTATTGCAGTATGTAATGGATAGAGAGATGTCATTTGCATGGTACATGTTTGGTTATTATACATTGGCTTTATAATGTGAAAGAGCATTTGTACAGCAGCAATCTGTTACTGGGAAAAACCTGTTGATGTATCTTGTTTTTATTTTTTATTTTATTTTTTCCCTTGTCATACTTCCTCAAGATGTAATTTTAATCAAGTTCTGAAGGAAATGTTGATTGCTAGCATGTGTGTTTGGGGAGGAAAGCTCAGATATTTGTTAATTTAAGGGAACTCAGTGGAGGTAGAGCAGTACAGTGTTAAGGCATCAGAAAGAAGCCAGGGAAATAAATTGAAGCATCAGTGGAGGTAGAGCAGTACAGTGTTGAGGCATCAGAAAGAAGCCAGGTAAATAAATTGAAGCAAAGTGGATGAAGGCTAGCAAGTATAGTTTTAGGTGGGGAATCACTCATGCACAGTGATGATAGGGTAACATGAAGAAAGAAATTAGGAATTATAGTGATGGTGTACAGAGATTAGAAGCAACTGTAGTGAAGCTGTGATACCAGAAAGTTGGGAAGCATTTTAAAGTTAGTAATGCACAGTAAGCAGATGACAGAATAAGTAAAGCATGGCCCCAGAATCTTGGTACAGTACTAAGGTTTAAAGGATTAGGGCTTTCTGATAAGTTTACACAGTGAAAGTTGCAGACACAGTAAGTTTGTATATGCTATTTGTGCTTCTGGCATATTCTTGGATTGTATTGCTGAGTGGGCTGAAGTTATTGCAGCAAGTTTGTGCTTTGTGATTCCTTTTTCACTGAAAATTTTGTGTTACAGTGCAGCAACATCTGAGCTGACCTAGTGTACTTTTACTGCAGTTAAGTATCTAAAATAGATACATTTTGATCCTCATTAAAACAAAATGATGTATGTATAAAAAAAATAAATAAATATAGCCAGAATCGGAGAACCATAACATAATACAGTATTAGTAAAACTTGCAGGACTATAAGGTCTAGCCAAAGGACTGGTACTTAAGTTTAGTTGGCTAGCACTTGAGGTAAAGGATTGAGCAGTTATTGCACAGTATGATGAAACAAGATGATTCTAAGAGAGCTCTGAAAGGATGGAACTAGGCATAAGCATTTCAGTTCCTGGAAGTTCATTGTTACAAATGGTGGGGTAAATTTTTCAGGCGCTTGAACCCCCCCCCCCTACACCTTCAAGAAAAAATCATAGACACCCCCCCTGGGTGCTGACCAGTGATATATCCCACTGGGTTGAGGTGCAGTAGTATCAGGAGTAAGCTGTAGTATATGGTGGAATTTTTCCTTCATTTTTTCCTCTGCCCTCTGCCTATGGTGACTTTACACTCCCTCTTCTGTCTTTCTTTCCTTCATTCTTTCCTCTTCCTTCTGCCTATGGGTGATTCTACACTGAGTGACAAGCCAAATGGTTTCCTGTACGCCAGGAAACCATTTACTATGCTGCGTGGTAACCATATAACCAAATTATGGCACCTGGTGGTTTAGTGGATAATTGAGGTGAACTAATTGGATTGGGCCTGTGTAGGTTTATATCCAAGGTGTGGTTGGGGTTTATTGCTCATGTAATGCCACTCAGGGATGAGTGAGGCTTGTCACTCTCATCTTATATGTCAGACCAACTTGCCTAGCCCCAGGCTCCTACGTTCTTCATGGGGCAACATAGGATTGGATGATGGATGGATGGAATGATTGTACAGTATGTATGGGTGGCCAAGGAAAGAGGATCACAGTACATTTACTTTAACCTGACAGAGTGCTTGAAATGCATACATAAAGAGGTGCACTGGTGTCAGAAGTAGGATGTAGTAGAGTTTGTGTAATGTGTATATCCCTGGGGGTAGGGGGTTTTCAAGAATTCTCCCCCAGTATCCCTGCTTGTCGTAAGAGGCGACTAAAAGGGTTGGTGGTGGGTTAGTGCCCCACCCCGTAAAAACAACTAACTAAAAATACGAACAGCAAGCCTCGGACCAGGACTGACCAAAAGTTGACGACAAAGGACGAGATAAAGATTGCAACCTGGAATGTGAGGGGTATGAATGATGAGGTGAATGAGAGAGAGATTGTACAGGTGCTTGAGAGTGCGAAAGTGGATATATGTGGAATAACTGAAACTAAATGGCGAGGTGAGAGTGTGAGAGAATGGGAATATGGGTGGGGTATATGCGCAGGAGTGGGTGAGAATGAGAGGGCGAAATAGGGAGTGTGTATTGTTGTGAGCAACAGGTGGAAGGAGAATGTAAGAGAGTATGGATCAGTTGGGTCAAGGATTGTGTGGGTAAGAGTGAAAGTTGGACTACAAATGTGGGCAATTGTGTGCGTGTATGCGCCAACGCAAGATCGTGTAAGTAGAGTGAGAGAAGAGTTTTGGACAAATGTGGAAGCCTGCTTGGAAACGTTTGAAAGGAATGAGAGAGTGTTTCTGATTGCAGATATGAATGGAAAAGTAGGGAATGAGAAGGTGGATGGAGTGGTTGGTGAGTGGGGTGTGCCTGCAGAGATGGATGAGAATGGCAGTGCTTTAGTGGACATTTGTGCTGGGAGGGGGTTGGTGGTAGTTAATACCCTCTTCAGGCACAAAATGATCCATAGGTATACATGGCGAGTGGTGAGAAGAGAGGACTGGGGAATGAATGAACGGAAGGCAATGATTGACTTATGTGTGTGTGGATGAAAGGATGAGAAGATGTATAATGGATGCAAGAGTATATAGAGGTTGGGGGAGTGGACTTTCTGACCACCACTTGGTGGTGGCCAGAATCAGAGTCCAAACAAGATGGAGGAAGAGAAGAAGGGAAAGACAGGAGGAAGTATGTGTTACAAGGAGGGTAGAAAAGTTACAAGAGGATGGAATAAAGGCTGAATATAGAAGGGAAGTGGAGGAGCGATTGGGTAAATATAGATTGGAGCAGATGGGGGACGTGGAGGGTGTGTGCAAGGTATTCACAGAAGAAATCTGTGCAGCATGTGAGGTGGTGTGTGGGGTGAAGAGAAGACGAAAGGGGGTTCAGGGAACAGCATGGTGGACTGAAGAGGTGAGAGAGGCTGTGGCACAAAAGAAGAAAGCATATAATGAGTGGATGAGGAACAGGGGCAACGAAGAAGCTGAGAGACAGACGAGAGAGTTATATGTAGTGAGGAGGAGAGAGGTGAAAAGATTAGTAAGAAGAGAGTGGATGAGGAGTTTGGAAGGAATTTGAGTGCAAAGTGGAGGGAATGTAAGAAAATGTTCTGGAAGGAGGTAAAGAGAGCTAGACAGGGTGCCAACGAAGTCAGTGGGGGTGTGAAAGATAAAAATGGTAGATTACTAGTGGAGAAGGGAGAAAAACTAAACAGATGGAGAGAACACTTTAATGAACTGTTGAACATAGAGAATGAAAGTAATGCTAGTATAAGTGGCTGGGGAATGGCAGGGAGAAGGAGGGTTGTGAGAAGAGAGGAAGAAATCACCAGGATGGAAGAGGTGGAAGCAATGAAGAAAGTTAAAATGGGGAAAGCCCCAGGAATTGATGGAGTGTGTGGTGAAATGCTAAAGCATGGGGGAGAGATAGTAATAGAATGGATGTGGAAGGTGTGCAGTTTGGCTTGGGAGGAGGGTAGAGTCCCGGAGGATTGGAAGTCATGTATAATTATTCCTCTGTACAAAGGAAAAGGGGGAAAAGCAGTGTGTGGTAATCATAGGGGCATTTGCCTTCTCAGTGTAATAGGAAAAATATATGGTAGGATACTTATTGACAGAGTTAGGGAAATTACTGAGGAATTAGTTGGAGAAGAACAAGGAGGTTTTATGAAGGGAAGAGGTTGTGTAGACCAGATATTCATTCTTAGATCCTCAGTGGAAAAGTTTCTAGAGAAGGGCAAGAAGTTGTATGCAGCCTTCATAGATCTGGAGAAAGCATATGACAGGGTGGATAGACAAGGTTTGTGGAAGGTATTAAGAATATATGGAGTGGATGGGAAGTTGTTGAAGGCAGTGAAGAGTATGTATGAGGGTGCTAAGGCTGCAGTGCGTGTGGATGGCAAACTGAGTGAATCTTTCCATTTGAAGGTTGGATTGAAACAAGGATGTGTCATGTCTCCATGGTTGTTCAATCTGTATATGGATGGGGTTATAAAAGAGATACAAGGTCGGGCAGTGGATGTTGGAGTGGCCCTAGTGAGAGAGGGCAGTGTGTGGAAACTCCCTGTACTGTTGTTTGCAGATGATACTGTAATGTTGAGTGAAGACGAAGGGGAGCTGCAAGGCTTGGTAGATGAGTCTGGGAGAGTGTGTAAGAAACGGAATCTAAAGGTGAATGTGGAGAAGAGTAAAGTGATGGTCTTCGAGAGAAGTGAAGCCAGTGAGTGTACAGTGAGATTGGGTGGGAAGGATATGGAGAATGTGAGTGAATTTAAGTACTTGGGCAGTGCGATAAGTAAGGATGGTAGTCTGGAGGGTGAAGTGCTCGAAAGGGTGCAGCAGGGAAGGAAGGTTGCTGGTTCGTTGAAAGCAGTGATAAGAAACAGGGAGGTGAGCATGGAAGTGAAAAAGTTGTTACATGACAGTATTGTGATACCAACTCTGACATATGGAAGTGAAGCTTGGACCCTGTTGGAAGGACAGAAGTCAAGAGTGAGAGCAGTGGAAATGAGTTATTTGAGAGGAGCATGTGGAGTCACATGGAGAGACAGACTAACAAATGAGGAAGTGAAGGAGCATTGTGGTGTGGTTGAGGATGTGATGGGAAGCGTTAGGAGAAACACGTTAAGGTGGTTTGGGCATGTGGAGAGGATGGAGAGTGAAAGATTGACGAGAAGAGTGTATGTGAGTGAGGTGGAGGGGGCGAGAGGGAGGGGGAGGCTGAGGATGAGATGGAGGGATGGAGTGGAGAGGTATATGAGAGAGGGGGGTGTGAGTTGGGAGCGTGGTAGTGAAATGGCAGGGGACAGAGTGACATGGAGGCGATTTTTTTTGTGGCCACACCGTTCGGGATTGAGGCATCTGGCAATAGATAGATAGTATAGATGAACAAGGAAAGAGGGCTGCACATGTTAGGATAGACTTTGCTAATATGTACTGAAGTGTGTAGAGGAAATTTTCAAATGTGAGTGATGAGATTTGTTTTTGTTCTTGCACAATCCCAATCTGTCTGGCTAAACAGACTCTTCAACCACATAGAAGCCACTGCCCCTATGGGATTATTTTATAGGTTCCCCACACTGTGCTTGTTGTCTGCATCTTGGCTGACATGTCTTGTGCAGTGCTCCATAATGTAGTTTATAATATGTGGTGCTATACTACAAATGGCACATCTCATTGTTATTCCACCCAGCATGAATCTGATCTGGTAACTAAGGAGGGCAGGGTAATGTGTACACTGATTTAAGCGTAGCCAGTTGAACTTGATCAGTTCTGTTTAAGGATACCTTTGATGGTTGGATATTAGGGAAGGGAGTTTGTATTATAATGCTCTGGTCAAGGTAGTGCATTGCCCTGCATGTGAAAAGAATTACAGTTTGTCTTATTGATGGTGATGGAATGAATGGAGGTGTGATGTTGTTTGAAGAGAGTGTGATAATGTTTATGTAATAATTGTTTTGTGTGTCCAATTGTGTTGTGATCTGTACTGGAGGGAACTGAATCTATCTTCACTGATTTTGTTAGGAGTGGATGGAAGATTAGGAAACTGCACTATTACCTCTTTAAGATGACTTTTCCCTTTACAGTACACCGAGGGAAAATTGTTTACTTTGTGAGACGTGTAATGTGTTATGGTATTGAAACATTGGCAGTGAACGGGGAGGATATGTGTGTAGGTTTGACCATGCAAAAATGAGAATGAGCATAGTTCATTTGCCTTAACTAAACACAGACTTTAGTTCGCTCTCAATTTCTTTCCTGTAGATCAGTTGAAAAATAATACAGTATAGTATTGTGGCCATGCTTACTTTCTGTTGCACTTCATGGTCTGCACTATACTCTTGTGTTGATCTCTTACTGAAGCTCATTGGAGATGGAAGAGATGCTGATTTTACATGTAGCTGAAGTGAACTAAGAGTAGATGGATGTATAGTGCTTCTCTTAATGACTGGCTGAATATTCTTAGTCTTTTATGTTTGTAACAGGTCAGCTCTGGAACTGCTTTCCTCAGTGTGTATTTAACTTTTGACCCCTAGTCTTCAAAATGCTCTGCGTCCAGGTTCATGTTGAAATGAACGATTCTCAAATTTGACAATACTTTTTCAGTTTTTCTGGGGAATAGCATTTAATAACTTGCATTGTTGGTTCTTTGGTACATAAAATAAAAGTATAACTGTAAATGAGAAGCTGATAAATGGGCTGGGAATTGAAATAGTTGATGCTGTTATGTGAAAGGGGAGATTGAGGTGGTTTGGACATGTAGGGAAAGTGGAGGATGAATATTGAGTGAAAAGATAAATGGGTGAATATAGAAGTCAGAGCACGGAAGCCTAGACCTAAGAAGACATGGGATGAAGTCCTTCAGAATGACCTGTCCTAACCCCAATCCTAACTGCTGCTTATCAGATCAGATGTGATAAAATCTGCCAAAATTTTTAATGGCCGTTATATCAAAAAGTCGTCATAGAGCAAAAAAGTTGAAATTTATTCTGCCTGTCCCTCCCTATCCTATTCTCAACATTAAAAAACTAATCCTAACCCTAGTACCAGCATCCACCAGCCAAATTGAGCATAAGTTAAACCTTTAATGATCAGTATCTTGGAAACGGTGTGTTGTAGAGCAAAACTGGTGAAATATTTTATCCCAAGAGCTCCTAATTCCATCCCCTGTAATAATTTCGTAACCAGTTCTAACTTTGCCATAACCCTAATGGCTCCTAACCCTCTGTTCTTTCTACCACTCGATTACACGATCTGGCAGGCCTCTAACTTTCAATATCATTTCCTTCTCAGCTTTCATACTGTCACCAGGAAAAAGACACTGGTTAGTGTTGAGGTGCTGCTGTAGTTTGTTTTTCATGTGTACATTGAAGCATTCCACTAGGTCAGCTTTTGTGTTCTCCAACAGAAAGGACTTGCTTCCAGCTAGTAGAAATTTTTTTTTGTGAGTGTTGTGTGTGTGTGTCCGACTCTGAGCATACGCTTCACAGCCTGCTCCCAAGGCCCAGTAGTCCTCCTACATACCACACAGCTCTACATGTCACCGCTTTGGCACTAACACCCACCGTCCATAGTGAATACATGCTTGGGCTGTCTCATACAGGACTGGTGTATTGGTATTAGCAGGGGTATTTTTACATGTTGGCGGGTCTTCTGATGGATCGTTAAAGTCTGATTTTATGAAATTCAGATCCTTAAACTGTTCCCTGCCCTAGCGGCTTTGAACCTGGGTCCGTTAGGACTGCAGACCACCTTTCTACTGACTGAGCCACCGCCTCCCCCTCGTGCCATGGTTTTACTTAGTACACAGCTCTATAATCTGAGTTTCTATGATTCCTTGTTTGGGCCTTAATTAATGCTGTCCCTCAAGTGAATTTGACCAGAACTGCAGCCCACACTCTTGGCTGGTTTGAGCACTGTCCAGGTACTGTGCACTGAGTTGAGCAAATGTCATATACCTTAAGTGTGACCTTGGCTCTGGCATTGTTTGTACCAATGCAAACCCATCAATAATGAGTGTATGTCAAGTGTTAGTGCATATTGCTGTTAATGTGTGTGCGCACACACATCTGTTACGTCACGAGTGGTGACGTCACCGGAAGGGTCCTGCAGTGTACAGCCGCGGCCTGGTTAGTTCGCGGTGTGAGGCCGGTGAGTGTGGTTTGCCTTCTAATACTGGTAGCAGAGCTTAGTTCCGACATAATGGCGTCGTGTTCAACTAAGTGGCCTCCAAAACTTGAAAATGATTCTGTCTATGAGAGTTGGAAGAAGGACATCAACATTTGGTGCTAACTGACGGACTTACCGAAAAAGAAGCAAGCCCTAGCTATTCACCTTTCATTGTCTGGAAGAGCGAGGGTGGTGTCTTTGGAAATTGACGTGGCTGATTTGAAACAAGATAATAGTGTTCAGACCTTGTTGAAAAAACTAGACAGTTTATTTCTCGTGGACAAAGGACGTCGGCAGTTTGCAGCTTTTCATGAATTGTACAACTTCAGAGGAACCGGTGATATGAACATTTGTAAGTTTGTGGCAGAATTTGAGCATGTCTATTTCAAATTTACGAAGCAGGACATGGAACTACCAAATTCTGTTATGGTTTTTGTGCTTCTGGCTGCATGCAAACTTTCAGACAGTGAGCAACAACTAGTGATGTCTGCGATAACTGAGGTGACATACGAAAACATGAAATCTGCCCTGAATCGTGTTTTTGCCGGTGAAATTGGCGGGCAGAACTATGCATCGGTGTCTGCCAGTGAGGTGAAGAGCGAACCAGTATTTTGGGGTGACAAAGTTGGGGGTGTAGGAAATTTTTACGTTAGAGGTACTCGACGAGGACGGACAATGTTGCGGGGTGGTGCAGTTCGTGATTGAGGTCGTGGTGGTGGCTGATATTCAGCCATATCTGCTAGAATTCCCCAGTGCTCATACACCGGCGGGAGGCAGAACCCACTTGGGTCTGACGGAAAGGTATCGAGGTGTTTAATATGTGATTCTAGATTTCATTGGGCACGTGGCTGTCCGGATACATATGAAAACAACGGCAGTCGAGAAGAAAATTCTGAAACAATGCTTTTTGTGTGTGTGTGTGTGTGTGTGTGTGTGTGTGTGTGTCCGACTCTGGGCATAGGCTTCATAGCCTGCTATCAAGGCCTAGCAGTCCTCCTACATACCATACACCTCTACATGTCACCACTTTGGTGCTAACACCCACCGTCCATATTGAATTGAATACATGCTAAGGCTGTCTCATACAGGACTGGTGTATTGGTATTAGCGGGGGTAATTTTACGGCGTCGGCGGGTTTTCTGGTAGATCAGTAAAGCCTGATTTAATGAAATTCAATTCCTTAAACCGTTCCCTGCCCCAGCAAGGTTTTGAATCTGGGTCCGTTAGGACTGCAAGCCACCTCTCTCTCTCTCTCTCTCGTTATTTATGGGCTATGCGGATGATGCCGCTAGTAGAGGTAAATTACAGACGCTAGTAGAAGAATCTTAAGGGATGTGCTGTTCTAGACACAGGGTGTTCTACAACTGTATTTAGAGTTGAATGGATCAACTGCTATCTAAGTGAGCTGACTGATTACGAACGTGAAGCATCATCCTCAACGTTTACTTTCACTGATGGCATCACAGTTTCTTCCCTCAAACATGCTACTCTGCCCTGCTACATTGGAAATATGCGTGCAACCATCGTGACTGATGTTTTGAACTGCAATATTCCCTTGCTGCTGAGTAAACGTTCCATGAAAAAAAGCAAAAATGTTGATTAACTTTGAAAGTGACCAGGTCACAATTTGTGGAATTATCATTAATTTGAAGTCCTCATCTTCAGGTCATTACTTGCTTCCACTTTCTTTATAACTTGGTCGTGAATTTTGTGAAACAATCGTACTGGCATCTCTTGGGGGCGATGTAGAAAAAACAGCTTTGAAGCTTCACATTCAATTTGGACACCCAACATCGGCGAAACTAATTAAACTGATTACAGATGCGGGGATTAAAAGTTCAGAACTGGAGCTGTCTATCAAGGCTGTATCTGATGCATGTACAGTCTGTTGTAGATTCAAGAAAGCCAAGCCCGACCCGTAGTCAGTTTGCCCATGGCGACTAAGTTTAACGAAGCCATAGCCATGGATTTGAAAGCTTGGGGAAGGCATTATTTCTTAGTCCTTAAGCCATAGCCATGGATTTGAAAGCTTGGGGAAGGCATTATTTCTTAGTTCTTGTTGATTTGGCAACCAGGTATTGCAGTGCGATAGTAATCGCAGACAATTGTGCGCCCACCATTATCAGAGGAGTATTTCGGAGCTGGATTGTTGTGTTTGGCACACCTGGAAAAATTCTTACAGACAGTGGTTGTGAATTTAACAATGCTGAAATGTGAGCATTGGGAGAGGCCTTTAATATCAAGATCATGACAACGTCTGCAGAGAGTCCATGCAGCAACGAAGTATGTGAACATCAAAATTCAGTCATTGGTGACATTGTCAGGAAGATAATGGCTGATAGCTAGTGTGACATGGATGTGGCCTTGGCATGAGCAGTATCGGCAAGAAATGCTCTCACCAACTGCGCAGATTTTTCTCCTAACCAAATTGTTTTTGGTCAAAACCCCGGCCTGCCTAATGTGTACACAAATGATTCTCCAGCCTTGGAACCTACATCACCATCGAAAATTGTGAGGAGACAGAATGCTCTTCATTTGGCAAGACAAGAGTTTATAAAGACTGAATCAGATGAACATTTGGCTAGGGCTCTTTGGCACAACACACGTTCGAGTAACTTAAACGGCATCCGAAATGAAGTATTCTACAAAAGAAATGACAGTCATGAGTGGCACGGTCCCGGAATTGTAATAGGCAGAGATGGGAAACAAATTCTGGTGAGACATGGCAGTGTCTACTTGCGAGTGCATGTGTGTCGTCTAGCACGTGTGCCAGAGCAAGATTCTACAGTTGAGGGCAGTGTCAAGAGTGATGAGATGAACAGTGTTGTCCAGGAGAAGCCTAATGACAATTCTTTGCAAGTGTCAAATGATTATCCACAAGATGACGAGTTGGAAGGTGGTGCGGTTCCCATTGATGAGCCTCCCACAGTTTCTATTCCAGTTAATGAGCCTCCCAAAGTTTCTGTTGGTCTATGTATAAAGGGAATACATTTAGAAAGAGGAGAGTTGGTGCCTGGAAGGATTGTGAGTTGGGCAGGTAAAGCCACTGGAAAGTACAAACACTGCTACAATTTGAAGAGAGACTCTGATAGAAGCACATTGATTGGATAGATTTGCAAAATGATTTTAACACATGGGAAGTGGTTAATGATGACACAGAAATGCTTGTTCTTTTCAACTCTGAGGACGTATTATGTGCCAAGGAAAATGAAATTACGAACTGGCAGAATAATGATGTGTATGAGGAAGTAGATGACGTTAGGCAAGATGCCATAACGGTTCAATGAGTTGCGACGGAAAAATGAAAAATGGAAGGCCGATTGTTAAAGCCTGCTTAGTCACCAGAGGATTTGAGGAACACACAGTGGATCTCCGAAAAGACTCTCCTATGTGTTCAAAAGAAGCTGTGGATTTGGCACTTTCTTTGGCCGCCACTAACCAGTGGGATTGCCAACTATGCATGTGAAAGGTGCCTACTTGCAAGGTAACGACATTGAGAGAGTTGCTCATTTATGTCCTCTGCCTGAATATGCAAATGGTAAGTTATGAAGACTAAAGAAAACTGTTTACGGCCTTTGTGATGCTGTTAGGCATTGGTATCTGCAAGTAAAAGATCAGTTGTTGAGTCTCGGAGCTAAAGTGTCATCACTGGATTCAGCGCTGATCTCTTGGAGCAATAGTGGCAAAGTCGAAGGCATTGTATGCATTTATGTTAACTTTCTTTGGGCTGGTACACATGAGTTGGAGCAGCAAGTGACAAACCGCTTGAGTCAAATATTCCTCATTGGCAGTTCGCAATCAAATGCCTTAAAATACGTTGGTCTCAATGTCGTCTCGAACATTGA
>JAGKTI010026758.1:0-13478 GCA_018397915.1 Birgus latro | reverse complement strand
CATGATTTAGATTATCAAGTAAAAGTCTCTGTGACTCAGACTTCGCCCTGTATACCTCTCTTCTAGCCCTGCGCTTGGCAGCCAAGTACTCCTCCCTGTTACCACCATTCTTCCATTCCTGGAAAAGCCTTCTTTTCTCCTTAACTGCAGCTTCTACACCCTCATCCCACCACCAAGTTACTTTATGTCTTGGTGGGCCTCTTGTCCAACCGCATATTGTATCGGTAACTCTCAAGAGGTTGTTCTTAAGGGCTCTAAACTGTTCATTAACGCCTCTATCTACGGCTTCCTGTTCAGCCACCACTCTCCTCATCTCACTAAAAAAGGCATCCCTTACTGACTGGTTTCCCAGCTTCCATATTTTCCTCCTAGGTACATATGTCCTCCTTCTCATCACTCGATCCTTAAGCACCATGTCACAAATCAACAGTTTGTGCTGCTGCACACACTACTCTCTTTCTATAACTTTAACATCCCTCAATAATCTCCTATCAACCCTCCTGACCAGAAAATAATCTATCTGACTACTAATTCCCCCGGACTCATACGTAATTAACCGGCTGATTCTTTTCCTAAAATGCGTTGCACACAATAATGTCCATAGCCTCCCCAAACTCGAGTTTTCTTTCCCCTTCCGCATTCCTCACACCATACGCACATCCTCCAATGGACTCCTTCATAACCTTGAGATAATTCACCCACATGACCATTTAAATCCCCTCCCAGAACCACTACCTCATCATCACCCATACCACTCACTACACATATTAAATCATCCCAAAATCTATCCTCTGCGTCATCCAATCCCACCTGTGGAGCATATGCCGATATAACTGAAACCAACCTCTGCCCAACCAAAATTTTCACTACTAATATCCTATCACTTACTCTCATATCATTCATGACATATTCCACCCATTTCTCTGCAACCAACACACCCACACCCCCATATCCGTCAGTTCCCCCCTGCCAAAACAACTTATAGTAGCAATCCTTCCCAACAATCTTTCTGGATGATCCACCCCTGTACCGGACTTCCTGCAAACATGCCAAATCCACCCACCTCCTACTGAATGCCTCAACAACTTCCCCTGCTCTTCCTCTCAAACTTCCCACATTCCACGAACCCACGCTAAACCCCCTGGGTGATATGCTGTCCTCAGGCTTGATTTGGTGCTTGTTTTTGTTCATAGTCATAGTTGGTAAGATAAAGGGGGGTAAACATTCCAAAGGCCCGACCCATTGCACAGTCCTAGGTCCAGGCAATGGATCTGGGACCCATAGCCCACCAGCTTACCAGTGGCTGTGGTAGTGGCCTCGGGGCACCCTGCCAGGACAGCTGCAGGGACACCCTCCAAGCGCAGCTTGGCACTGCAACTGCCCCGCCATTATACACCCAATGATAGGGCAGCCTCCTGGGGCGCTACTCCCTGGTTTGGGCCCCTCTCTATTGAGTGGAAGTGGCAGCCTGGGAACCGCAATGCCCTGTACCCTCTAGCACAGGTTCGAGCCCCATCTCGCCCCGGACCCATGATCTATGCCGGCGGAACCTCAGTCAAGCCTCTCCCCAAAGTCCGCCACTAGGTAGCGGGGGCAAAGTTTTCCGGCCGCATGCCCTTGCTGGCGTCAACCCCTGTAACGTAGTGGGATACGTTGTGTAATATGTAAAGCGCATGTGGTGGTGCATAGGATAGATAGTTAGAGGAAATGTTTGGGAGAGTATGCAGGTCTACTCCCCATGTTACTGTCACACTGAAAAGGTCAGCAAAGGGGGATGGTTAGGTAACTAGTGAAACAGGAGCTCCAGCTCTCCCTATCACCAGTATTCCCATTCCACCAGTATTCCCCTCAGGAGTACTACCCTGTTCGGCCCGTGCTACAGCATCTACTTGCCCAAGTGCCAGGGGGTTACCTCATCCTCTTCATGCCCACAGTGGGGGCAGAGGGACATTGGTTACAAGATTGTGACAATGTGAGGTAACTTTTACCTGGTCGTGGTGTAGTGGTATGCTGCCTGGCTCTCACCTGAGAGTCCCGGGTTCGATTCCCGGCATAGTGGTATTATATTGGGTGATTTTAACCTGTGTAAAGTACAGGTTTCTTATTTCACCTTACTGTATCCTACTGCCTACATATATCCTACTGACTATGATCTCAAGTCTTTCAAACGCAGTGTGTCCATGCATCTCGAAATGAACGGATCTTGAATTTGACTCTCTTTTTATTTATTTATTTTTTCTTGGAGAGAAATATTTGTGGGCTCCTGGCCTTTGGTTCCCTCTTTCTTGCATTAAAAAATAAAAAAAATAAGAAATAAATAAACAAAGAAGGGAACCCTGGGGTAGGGACCTATGAGCTTCGCAACTATGAGCCAACAGACAGAGGATGGTATGCCTAGCACCCTTCCATCAAAATCCCCTTTACAGGAACTCTGCAAGCTAATGAGTTAAACAAAGATACAAACAGCAATTGTAATTACATAATTTAAACTATGACAGAAGGCAGTAGGAAGTGGCAACCATCATCAACTCACATGGTGCATGAAAGTGCTAAACTTTTCCCTTCCCCCTTCTCATTATATTCTGTCTGCCTTCCTCTCATCTTACCTCGCCATTCCTTTTCTGTTATTTTTTATTACTCTCCTTTCCATATCAGGTGACTTTATGCTCAGTGACAGCCTAACTGTTTCCTATAATCCAGGAAACCACTACAACTCTGGTTCGTAACAATATAACCAAATTACAGGGTGAAGTGGAGCCTTGTATGGTGCCCATATTAACTGGATAGAGAGGTGCAAATGTGGCATTCATCCAGGAACCAAACCACACTATTCCCTGCACCTTGCTTGGGTTAGGCACTGTCAGCCACAAAGGAACATCAGGTCACTGTATGAGACAACTCTGTTGTGTTGCTTGCACGTAGCTGACAGGTCTGCTTGGCCAGACAGTCTGCAGTTGATTAGCAACAAAAAGCAACCACTGACTATATCACACATTTGGCAAGTCCTAAGTGGTGAATATGGGTGCCAAATTACTCCACCTAGTGCCATCTCTGCACAAATAAACAATAGGGAGCTACTGATTGCTCTCACATTTGTTTCCTAATGTAAACTGGATGCTTCCAATACAAGCTTAGTGCTGTTACACTGACTTATTCTATGTTTTGTCACCACCAAAACCATCTAGAATCATAGGACTGACATTCTACGTTCTGTCACCGCCAAATCCCTTTAGAATCATAGGATATTAAAAATGGCAACTGCACTGGATTCAAAGTTACAAGGTGCTATCCAAAATTTTCAGGACAGGTTCATGATGCCTAAACAGATTGTAGTAGTGCGATATGCATCTAAGTAGCAGTACTAACATACATTGTGAGTCAGTGTGTCAAATGGCAAGGAGCTAGGCAAACATGGGGATTTGAGACATTTTTTCTTGCTCTTGTGCAAGCGTCATCAGGTGATTTTCGAGATAGATATAAAAAGGAAACAGAGACTTTGCATCAAATTTTCTGCAAATCTCAGGAAAAATGAAAGAGACCCTGACAATGATTCAACAACTGTTTGGTGAGCAATGTTCAGGTCAGACACATGTAATTCAGTGGCAGGCATGGTTCAAGACCGGTCGAACATCGGTTGGCGACGACCACACAGGGAGGCCCTCAACCAGCACAACTCCTCAGAATGTTGCCAAAATTCAGCAGCTCATCTGTAAGGACTGACGTTGGAACAATCATGATATTCGTGAGGAGGCGGGAATTCGTTGAGTGACATGACTATACCAAGTGTACCATGTGTACGATCGTCCAAACAAGTGATGACTCGCTTTCTTTAAGTTTTGGACAAAACTACCTGGGTCTGGCAATATTCACCTAACTTGGAGTCAAGAGTTGCCTGCCCTGCAAACATTATCTATGGTGTAAAAAACTAATCTTGCAAAAATATTAGTTAAGTTTAGCATTTTTCTTTTTTTTTTTTAGGTCAATAATAATTAAATAGAAAACAACATCTGGCATGTTTTCACTCGTCGTCACAACTCATGCCAGCAGTATTGCCAATGTAGCAATTTTCTGCTAAATTTTGAGGTTTTAACCTGTTAACTGCTGCTTTAGGTTTTGTGGTTGATCCCCCCATGCACAGAAATACGTTTTTTTTTTTCTCCTCAAAAATAATTTGTTCTTATAAATGAATGAGTGCATGGAAAAGAATAGGAAAACCAAATATGAGTTCGTTATTTACCTTAGTTTGGCCGTGGTATGGTATTTATGGACATTTGGGTGAAAAATGTAGTGTGCCTTAAAAAAAAAAGATCATATGATGTACACAGCAGTTGCACGGATATTCTTCATATGATGTACGTAGCAGCTATTGGATTAAAAGAAATCTACCTGAAAAAATATTTTCAGTATATCTGGTGTTCTTTTAAATTCCTGTCTAGCATTATTTTTTCTCATAATTTCACCCAGTCTGGCGGATTTCTACCACTTTTGAAAACAATCTAGTGGATTTCTATCATTTTTCTTTGGCAACACTGCACGCCAGGCCTTACATCAGTCAGTCATTATCGTGTCATGGATGTTACTGGATGTGTCTAGGCCTTTGTCACGATCCTCCCCTCCTTTTTTCATACAATTCTCTTTGTCTTTAGTTCTCTTCATTGTCACACTCTTGTTTTTGTCTGTCACCCTCTCTCTCCTTAGTTCTTTCATGAAACTGCCCTATTTTATTACATGTTGGATTTTCATCATGTACATAACAATTACCAATTTTCCCCCAATAATTGCGCTGGTTTCACTTGCTTGATTGAATACTATAAAATTAATTTGCTTCTTGATAGCAACATAGGTGGTTAGGGGTTGTTCTTGGGCACATGCAATAATCTGTCAGTCTTGGTTTTGTGTTGTGCTACAAGAGGCTCCATTTGGCAGATTTTCTATGTTCTACCTCTCTATATCACTTATCTATCCATTAACTGGCCTCTTCTTCCTTAGCCTTTATCATTCTTTTTCTGTGCCTGCCCTCCTTTCTTCCTATTTCTCCTATATTTCCTGTCACTTCTTACTGCTTTTCTTTCCTTTACAGGTGGCATTACATTGAGTGACAAGCCAAATGGTTTCCTGTAAGCCAAGAAACCATTTACAATGCTGGGTGGTAACCATATAACCAAACCATATGTGCTCCCTACGTGTAAACAAGTGGGTTGGTGGAGGGTTAGTGCCCCTCCCCGTAAAAAAAAAATAACTCAAAGTCAAATGGCCACCCCTTACGGGATTATGGTGTCTGGCAATAGATAGATAGATAGATTCTTGATGTTAAGCTGCTGCAATATCTATCTTGCTGGAATATTTGCTAAATAATGGGCAAAAACCTGCTTGCACTGACAGGCTGTAGTATCGTGTTGATAATCCATCGTGCTTACAGTGCTCACAGGTTTTTCTGCGTAGATATCATCCCACACAGGAAATTACATGTGGATAATAATATATTTTTAGGTGATTATTTTTATGATTTGATGGCACTCAGGATTTGGACATTAACATTACCTGTAGGTTTTATTTCATGAAACGTTTTTTCCTTCAGTATTGTTGATTTAGGATGTAAAATAAAGTAATCCCTCCAATATCCGATGTAATACAGCCAAAGGCATGTCAGGAACTTGGGCCTGAGGCTTCTGGACAGGTACTTATGGAACCTAACCCACCCTAACTCAGAAAACTACCTACATATCTTCCAACCAAACATGCACAACACCTATTTAAGACCCTAATCACACAAATAAGGGACACAAAGCATGAAATAAATGAAAAGGAACCAGTTAACCCCATCAATACTGGAAATGAGTTGTGTGACACGTGCATGTCAACATTTCATGCACACGTGCCACACCGGGTGAGCCCTCCATGACATGCATGTGATACAGTTATAAACTGTATGTATTCAGGGCTCCCAAGGACTCGGTTTATGGGTTATGTGCATCCACGTGGTGGCAGTTGTGTCTGTGTTTGTAAACAAAGAGCTCCAGCCACTGCTGGTGCGATTCATATGTCAATGAAATGTCATGAACTTCGACCACTCATATACTGCCAATTCTGTGATGCAATTTCTACAAACCAATCATATTTCATTTATATTTACCAAATTATCTACCTATCTATCTATTGCCAGACGCCTCAATCCCGCACGGGGTGGCCACAAACAAATCGCCTCCACGTCACTTTGTCCCCTGCCATTTCACTACCACGCTCCCAACTCACACCCCCCTCTCTCATATACCTCTCCACTCCATCCCTCTATCTCATCCTTGGCCTCCCCCTCCCTCTCGCCCCCTCCACCTCACTCACATACACTCTCCTCGTCAATCTTTCACTCTCCATCCTCTCCACATGCCCAAACCACCTTAACGTGTTTCTCCTAACGCTTCCCATCACGTCCTCAACCACACCACAACGCTCCTTCACTTCCTCATTTGTTAGTCTGTCTCTCCATGTGACTCCACATGCTCCTCTCAAATAACTCATTTCCACTGCTCTCACTCTTGACTTCTGTCCTTCCAACAGGGTCCAAGCTTCACTTCCATATGTTAGAGTTGGTATCACAATACTGTCATGTAACAACTTTTTCACTTCCATGCTCACCTCCCTGTTTCTTATCACTGCTTTCAACGAACCAGCAACCTTCCTTCCCTGCTGTACCCTTTCGAGCACTTCACCCTCCAGACTACCATCCTTACTCATCACACTGCCCAAGTACTTAAATTCACTCACATTCTCCATTTCCTTCCCATCCAATCTCACTGTACACTCACTGGCTTCACTTCTCTCGAAGACCATCACTTTACTCTTCCCCACATTCACCTTTAGATTCCGTTTCTTACACACTCTCCCAAACTCATCTACCAAGCCTTGCAGCTCCCCTTCGTCTTCACTCAACAACACAGTATCATCTGCAAACAACAGTACAGGTAGTTTCCAAACACTGCCCTCTCTCACTAGGGCCGCTCCAACATCCACTGCCCGACCTTGTATCTCTTTTATAACCCCATCCATATACAGATTGAACAACCATGGAGACATGACACATCCTTGTTTCAATCCAACCTTCAAATGGAAAGATTCACTCAGTTTGCCATCCACACACACTGCAGCCTTAGCACCCTCATACATACTCTTCACTGCCTTCAACAACTTCCCATCCACTCCATATATTCTTAATACCTTCCACAAACCTTGTCTATCCACCCTGTCATATGCTTTCTCCAGATCCATGAAGGCTGCATACAACTTCTTGCCCTTCTCTAGAAACTTTTCCACTATGGATCTAAGAATGAATATCTGGTTTAAGCAACCTCTTCCCTTCCTAAAACCTCCTTGTTCTTCTCCAACTAACTCCTCTGTAATTTCCCTAACTCTGTCAATAAGTATCCTACCATATACTTTTCCTGTTACACTGAGAAGGCAAATGCCCCAATGATTACCACACACTGCTTTTTCCCCTTTTCCTTTGTACAGAGGAATAATTATACCTGACTTCCAATCCTCCGGGACTCTACCCTCCTCCCAAGCCAATCTGCACACCTTCCACATCCATTCTATTACTATCTCTCCCCCACGCTTCAGCATTTCACCACACACTCCATCAATTCCCGGGGCTTTCCCCATTTTAACTTTCTTCATTGCTTCCACCACTTCCATCCTACTGATTTCTTCCTCTCTTCTCACAACCCGCCTTCTCCCTGCCATTCCCCAGCCACTTATACTTGCATTACTTTCATTCTCTATGTTCAACAGTTCATTAAAGTGTTCTCCCCATCTGTTTACTTTTTCTCCATTCTCCATTAGTAATCTACCATTTTTATCTTTCACACCCCCACTGACTTCACTGGCACCCTGTCTAGCTCTCTTTACCTCCTTCCAGAACATTTTCTTACATTCCCTCCACTTTGCACTCAGATTCCTTCCAAATTCCTCATCCACTCTCTTCTTACTCTCTCACTAATCTTTTCACCTCTCTCCTCCTCACTACATATAACTCTCTCGTCTGTCTCTCAGCTTCTTCGTCGCCACTGTTCCTCATCCACTCATTATATGCTTTCTTCTTTTGTGCCACAGCCTCTCTCACCTCTTCAGTCCACCATGCTGTTCCCTGAACCCCCTTTTGTCTTCTCTTCACCCCACACACCACGTCACATGCTGCACAGATTTCTTCTGCGAATACCTTGCACACACCTTCCACATCCCCCATCTGCTCCAATCTATATTTACCCAATCGCTCCTCCACTTCCCTTTTATATTCAGCCTTTATTCCATCCTCTTGTAACTTTTCTACCCTCCTTGTAACAAGTACTTCCTCCTGTCCTTCCCTTCTTCTCTTCCTTCATCTTATTTGGATCCTGATTCTGGCCACCACCAAGTGGTGGTCAGAAAGTCCACTCCCCCAACCTCTATATACTCTTGCATCCATTACACATCTTCTCATCCTTTCATCCACACACACAGTCAATCATTGCCTTCCGTTCATTCATTCCACCATCCTCTCTTCTCACCACTCGCCATGTATACAAATGAGGAAGTGAAGGAGCGTTGTGGTGTGGTTGAGGACGTGATGGGAAGCATTAGGAGAAACACGTTAAGGTGGTTTGGGCATGTGGAGAGGATGGAGAGTGAAAGACTGACGAGGAGAGTGTATGTGAGTGAGGTGGAGGGGGCAAGAGGGAGGGGGAGGCAGAGGATGAGATGGAGGGATGGAGTGGAAAGGTATATGAGAGGGGGGTGTGAGTTGGGAGTGTGGTAGTGAAATGGCAGGGGACAGAGTGACATGGAGGCGATTTGTTTGTGTCCACCCCGTTCGGGATCAAGGTGTCTGGCAATAGATAGATAGATAGAAATAATGAAATCCAGTAATGTAGGGAAATAACGTGAGAAACGTGATATACCGTAACTAATGTGACTGTGCAGCATGAGTGTTTATAGTGTCTTATGAGAATGTTTATAATGCCTGATACTAATATAAAAAAAAGTGGTGAAAATACGTAAAATCAGCATGGAACCCCAAATTGACACCAACATAGTTCCGACTGTGGCTGCTTTACATAAACCAGGTTGTGTTTTCATACGACAAGTACTCCATGCATCCACCTACTCTGCATCAAAATACACTATGTATCCACATCAGCCAATGATGGTATCTGAATGTAGCCATCTGAAGCAAATCAGGGTGTGCAGGAGTCGACGAGGTCTACGGGATTGGTGCGCCAAAATTCGCTTCCTGCCGCTGGATCAAAAACACCTGTTTTTTGGGGGAAAACAGCCAAGGTGAACACATTTACTATCACTAGGCTTATTTTATCCACTTTTCAGGTCTATTCATTTTATTTCATTTTTGAAGGCTCCAACATGCTTGCAGGCATCAGCCTTGGTCACCTAATGGCTCTCCATGCTGCTTGATCTCTGGCAGCCTCCCTATTCAGTCCCTTATACCTGAAGTCACACTCAATGACTTCATCCCAGGTCTTTTTCGGTCTACCTCTCGCAACCTTACTCCTAACATTAACACTTCTCTCTTTCTACACCCAATTATCATCTCCCATCCTCTCCATATGCCTGAACCATCACAATGTACCTCTCCTTATCACAACACCAATACACTCCAGTCCCATCCTACCCTTCAACTTTTCCACCCACCCCAGGCCTCACACTCAGGGATGCACTGCACATTCACCTAATCACTGTCATTTCTGCATGTTTGAGCCTGCGAATATCCACTTCCTTTACTGCCCAGGTCTCGCTGGCATACAGCATTACACTCCTAACACATGCCACACACAAAGATCCCTTAGCATGGAGGGAGAGCACTCTCAGTGTCAAGAGAGGCAATAGCACCCAGAATTTCTTCCAACCATTCCTCACTCTAGCCACAGAGCTAACTCCAGCCCCACCTACAGGATATGTCTCCCAAATAAAATTCTTCCACATACTCAATAGACTCACCAGCAAGTTCAATCCTTTCACGCCTGATAATCTCCACCTACTCTTCCGGACACACCGCACACATGAAATCAACATTAGCTCGCAGTCTACCTTTAATACCACTACATCTCTTATGCACCCACTTTTCACAAACACTGCACAAGATGGAATTTCTTCCCATGCCTTTGTAGCAAATCACATATGGCCACCCTCCCTCTGCTTTGACAGTACTGCCACCAGCCCTAGATACCATCACTTTGTTTTATCTACATTTACTCTTAAGCCTTTGTGCCCCATGCCACCTCTCCACTTCGTAAATCCTTCCTCTGCTTCCCTTCCATTCTTTGCAATCAACACCAAATCATCAGCATACAACACTTCCCATGGAAGCCCATTTCTGAAGTCACATGAGAGCGCTTCAAGTACCATGATAAACAACAAGGGGATCAAGACTGACCCCTGATGCACACAAACATTCATGGAAAACTCATCACTCAAATCTCGACTCACCCTTACCTGGGTGCAGGCACCCACATCCATGACCATAACCACCCTAACCAGCCACTCCTCAATCCCAAGCTTTCTCATTGCCCACATCACCATTTCCCTGTGAAAAGTCTTCTCCAAATCAACAAAAACAACGTACAGTTCCCTTTTCTTTTCTACATATTTTTCCTAAAGCTGTCAACAATGAACAATGACTGATCCCTTTCCAGGTATAAAGCCAAACTGCATCTCGTCAATATTCACTCTTTCTCTAATCATATCTTTTAGAACTCTCTCCATTACCTTCATTATCTTGTCTAAAAGCTTATGCCTCTATAGACCCCATGCTCGTGACGTAACTAGTATTGTCTGCATGACTGTTTCGACAGACAGGGCAAATTCGATATTCAAGCATAATACTTTCTAAGTGTGTGTAATCATGCCATGCCCAACCCCCAAGATAATCTAGGATGACAGTGTTATCTGAATTAAGAAAAACTATTATTTTGAACAACTGGGAAGAAAACCAGTAGGGGTTTATACTAATACGGAATGAGACAAATTCTCCCATTTCTGTTTGGGGCTAGACTCTTTGGGTGGAAAGATCGGAGGTGCTGTTGAGTTCTGTGTTTGTGCAGTGATACTGTGAAGCTCTAATTTCTTGCTGAACACTTGACTTTCTGTATAAGTATGTCCCAACAGCTGTCAGTGTGTGTTTCGCGGCTCTGCCCACAACATAAAGAGCGGTACATTGCAAAATGTAAAAGTGTAGGAACTTGTGACCCATACTTAATTCCAGTCTGCAGCCTGACGCCAATTTTGGAATGTGATAAACTTCCCGAGTTTGACTTTCCAGAAATCTACTTATACCTCATACAATATCCATCTGTGTTCACTGGTGAAGCAACGAAAGCCTACAAGAGTTTAGACGCCTACAAGTACTTTACAAGCGGTAAAGTTCAAGATCTTCTCATGTGGACTCGGCCAAGCAAGAAAAACAGGAGTCAGCATGTGTTTGTTATTCTTTCTAAGGTAAGTTATTTTTGGTTATGATTACAATGCAGGCATTTTCCCTGTTGTTACATCATTTTCATGGTGTGAACAGTAGAGTAGGACAGACCTAGCCTAGTAAGGCAGCTACCAACTAAATGTTACACCCAATTTTTATAACAGTGGTGATGAATATATATTTTGCCCCCTGATACCACATTTTTTCTATAGCCAGGCCCTGTTGATTGATCAATAAAATTTCTTACTATAAAATATGTTGGACAAGAGGAATAAAGTACAGAATCTGTTACTGAACTTATAAATTGGCCAAGCTAGACTTAAGGTTGACAAAACTTAGGCAAACCCCATGAAATCATGATTTATATTTCTTGAGAAATGTTAGCAATATTGTTGTAAAGAAGATCTGTTGTACTGACTTTCTTTTGGGTTATATAAGTGACAAACGTTTTTCAAATATCCTGGCACCCAGTAAAAAAGTGAGGGATAAAGTCCACTAAAGCACTGGTAAAGGTCTAAAACTTTGTCATCATCTCAAAAACTGTTTATTTTAAGAAATATGAATGTTTTTGTTTTGGAGCTTTGGGAATGGGATACAAGGTAATTTCCACACATATTCAAGCTGACATAAAGCACAATATACCAAAAAACACAAAAATATTAAATAACTGAAAAAAAAAAAAAAAGAACAAAAAAAATGTACAGTACTTATTTTTTTATAATTTTGGGTTTTTTTTTTTTTTTTTTTCAAACAAACTGCCAGAATCATTCATAACACAGCTAAATATACTAAATTGGTTAAGTTTCTGCAAAACTGAAGGACGGTATCATTCATAACACAGCTAAATACACCAAATTAGTAGGTAACCTAACTTAATATTGTGTAATAATTATCTTTACAAGTAACACACTCCATGAAGTTGGGAGAGCCTGCCGTACGAGTCTGGGTGGCCATACAAGAATCTGGATCTGTCATTACTGGTCACTGCACATGCATGGCTGGAACATCAGAAGTATGTTCCCAAGTGGCTGCAACTCTGTTTGCAGTAGGGAAGGGGTCAGATATTGTGCGGAATAGAACTTGCACATCTATGCCATGCGATTGGAACAAGCCAGGCAAGAAAAAACAAGAACAGTATTCTGAGGCCAGAGAAATTAATTTTAGCAAACACAAGCCAACCTCAGGGGGCCACCAACCAGCACTGTCAAGAAGTGGTTTAGCAAACAAAATTCCTCCTCCTTCAACTGAGTTGAGGAATGAATTCTTTCGGAGGCAGGCTGCAGCGGGTGGAAGATCTGCCATACTCTCTCGGGTACCTGAATATTCTGATGAATTCATTCCAAGTGTCAAACAATTTAATCTCCCCAAACCATTAACTGATCTCTTTAATGTAGATTTTATGAAACTGAAGTATGATGTGCTGGTACAGAAATGTCATGAGGCTTTTCAAGATATCACCATGGATAATCATCAGGTAACAATGTTATGCATTTTTCACTCTGAATACGAACTTAATTTAACTACTTTTCTTACAGCACAGATGCTTACTTATATCTCTGGTTTGTATAAATTTGACATAACTTTTGTATTTGGTGCTGATAAGTAACTCATAGCTTTTGATGCTGTAAAGTTTATTAATACAGACTCTTGTTCATTGGAATTTCAGACTGAGTTAGAAGGAACTGGTAACCAAGATAGGTCAGAATGTAATCACTTACATACAGTAATCCCTCTAATATTCGGACGTCCAATACTCGGATATACTCACTATTCGGATATTCTGGGCTGCCCAACCCCCAAAATGCCATAAAATTAGAAAAAAATCGAAAATTTTTCGATTTTTTGAGACCGCATCAGTTTGAATTTCCCGCCCGCGCTGATCGGCTATGTTTACACTCGTGGCGTCTGTCTGTCGGTCGCCATTACCCACTCAGTTACTGCCTCATGAACACCTCTAACAATGGCGGCCGAAGTGATTGCTTTTGTGGTGATACCCTACCTCCTACAGTGCTTGATACTG
>JAGKTI010026757.1:0-13478 GCA_018397915.1 Birgus latro | reverse complement strand
AAGTGTGTGTGTGTGTGTGTGTGTGTGTGTGTGTGTGTGTGTGTGTGTGTGTGTGTGTTTGTGTGTCTGTGTGTGTGTTCTTTTCCCCTCCATTTCCATTAGTTTGTGTGTGTGTGTGAGAGAGAGAACAATAATAACAATAAGCAGAACACCGTGAAACTGCCCAAAGAGATTAATAAAGAAAAACTCCCTACAGCCACCGCCCAGCCCTAAAGCGACAATAGAAAACAAGCAATGAAGAAACTTTGAGGTCAAGGTCACTGATCTTATGCATGACACCTTAGGTCATCACAGTGTTTAAGTCCACCAAGTTTGATGACTCCGCTTTAATCATTCATAGATAATTAGACGACACCCGGAATATCAGGAAAGGTCCCAATTTTTTACCCCAGACGATCTCCGAGAATACTCAACCGATTGGAACCATACTCCTTTCGGCACTGCGGCCCCATTAAGGCTACATTGTAGTAAATTTCAGTTTCCTGGTTTAAGCGGTTCTTGAGATAGCCTGGCTGACTCACTTTCTGTGTTCCGGATAATATCAAATCTGAAGATCTGGTTAACAATTTGCCACCTTATTTAGCTAAAAGAAGCGGAGAGACGGCCGACTAAGTTGGCCAAGTTTGAGGCTCTAGGCCAAATAGCCTTTGAAATATCGCAGTTCAAAAATACGTAATAATAATAATAATAATAATAATAATAATAATAATTATTATTATTATTATTATTGCTACTACTATTTTAGTAATAGTAATACTAATATTGACAAAAAAAACTTTACACATGGATTTGGTAAGTTTTAATAATAATAATAATAGGTTTGTTAGAATTTGGTAGCCTTTTTGTATTCTTGCAGTTTTTTATTATGTCTGATCACGCTTTGATATTAATATCAATTTCGAAATACGTATATCTCTGAAAGATTTTGGGACTGTGTACAAGGTGACCTAAGACAAATACATATATACGTTGTCTGGACATTTAAAGTCTTGTGGACAATATTAAATTTATCATCTTCGCCAAAAAGAAAAAAGTTGAGCTGAGGTCATGCATTCCCCCGTGTCTGTTGAATAAATATCATCATGCCGTTGAAGCACATTGCATACCTATATGTATCAAATGATCATGGTTTATGTCGAGCGTTTTAAAAATACGATAAAATAACTAATAGATATATACACTGGGGTGGTTTGGCCATGTGGAGAGGATGGGAAGCGAGAAACTAACGAGGAGAGTGTACGTGAGAGAGGTGAAGGGTGGAGAGGGAGGGGGAGGCCGAGGATAAGCAGGAGGGACTGAGTGGAGAGGTATATGAGAGAAGAGGATGTGAGCTGGGGGGGAAGACAGTGAAATAGAGGGGGAAAGGGCGACATGGAGGCGATTTTTTTGTGGGCACCCCTTACGGGATTGAGGCGTCTGACAATAGATAGATAGATATATAAACAGTAACAGAGAAGTGTACTTGACTAAATGACTTGACGCACCATTTTGTGCAAGCAAGCCTCATCGGTACTTCACAGGTATGGTTATCAATGCCACAATAATTTGCCTTTTCACTGATATCAGCTGCAATCGGAAGTGGTTTCTGATGTCGTCATAAATGTCATCAATGAACTTGGCTCCACAGAAAACCCTAACTCAGTCCTGGGATCGTGAAAATTGATATACTGTTAGTGGAAATACATGCATATTCAGTGTGGGGGTGGCCTTCACTCCAGCCCCCACATAACCCAGATGGGATGGGAAAATGTCAACCTCTCCATTTTCCCTAAGTCAACTAAATGTAGCAAAAAAAAATATCAGCAAAAAAATCCAGACTGCCTCTTTAAAGCCGTACGGTCTCTCTCTCTCTCTCTCTCTCTCTCTCTCTCTCTCTCTCTCTCTCTCCGATAACGTAGTCGGACCCTTTGATGTGTCTTTGAGGGAAACGGTGGTTCAGGAAACGGTGTTAGGGTGTTTCCTTAACCATGGAGAATACCGACCCTTGTCCCAGCCTCCACCACACTACCGGGGCCTTGACAGGTTCGTCGCTTTAAGATAATACGCTGCTGGAACTGGCGGAAAGAAGGATAAATGCTGGGGAGTCTGGTGAGGAATTTAACTATACAATTTTTGAACTATAAGAAAATTAAGCAATAAAAAAGAAAAATAAGCTAAAAAAAATAACTGACGAAGGCGGAGATAAAAAATGTCATAAAATTGATGGTTCCCCGCCTTAGCTATTTCGGGTGGCTTCAAAATTAGCTACAAGGATGGAAAAATATCATGGTTTGCTTATGTAGAACGAAGATGCAGGGTGGCAGATATACAACGCTTTCCAACGCAAAATTACCTGGAAAGTGAGACAAATGCCTGGCGTAATCTGTGTAAATGGTGCTGCAGAAGGACACCTGTATACGGTGGCACCGACAATACCGCGCAGCTTCTCTGTCTGGTTATGAAAAAGTACCTTAATTACCTCTCTATGCTCGAAAGGAGGATGTGGAACAGCAGTCAGGACATTTTCGGTGTGCAATTCACGGGGTTCATTTTAAGATGAGCCTGGAGCCACATCAACAAAAACGCCATGTAAATGGAAAGGTAATGCAGTACAAGAATACTTGATGGTCTCCACACAGCTATAGTACACTTCTAAACGTTTTTGAAAATTACCATGACGACTAATGGACGTTCAAGGACAGAGGATCCCCAGATCGGTGCGTTAGTATGGCTTGACCTCTGACGCCATGAAACCATTTAAAAGGTCTATCTGCCTGTCTATATGCCTAGGCTGCCTCCCCTAAACAAAGGGGGGTAGCCGAGAGAGGACGACACACTCCCATTTACTCATCCACACACACACATTTACTCGTATCTTAGCCCCAAGCGGAGAAGGGACAGATCCTCACCGCACCACACCACACGCGGAAAAAAAAAAAAAAAAAAGTGTATGAATGTATTTCCATAATTCTGTCAAGTTTTCAGCAAACTGATGAAGCTGATACCAAACTGGCATGTGTTTGGAAAAAAAAAATGAAGAAAGGAAGTGGCCAAATACAGTACTTCTTTACCTCGTGTGTTGCTGAAAACAAAGGCAAGAGAGATAAAAAGGGATAAGTATATGAGAGGTAGGGGAGGCCGGGACTAGTTGTTTACAAGGGTAAGTTGGCACAGATCAATTATTCATATACCTGATGCTGTGTTGTAAGTGCTCAGTCACCCATAGACCGGCGCCCAGCTGGGATACACCTGGGCTTTGTTTTGAAGTAAAGATTGTTGTTATTCTTTGCCGCAACATATAACACATGCTTCAAAATTAACTTCCATTCTCGGCCAAAATATTCAGTAAGATAAAAAGTTCATTGACTCTAAAGTAGTATAACTGTACCCGTTCATTACTGTGCCTTACGCCATATTATTATCATAGATCTGGCTGGAGCAAGATCGATGTGAAGGAATGAGACAAGTTGGTACTGAGCCAGTTTGCCCCAACTGAGTATAATCATATCCAGGTTTGGATTAAAAGTGAAAAATTCAAATGAATTACGTTTTCAAAAAATGGTACTCGCTAATTTATATACTTATGGTTCAAGACATGGTAAGGAACTATCCACTAATCAGAGCTTTCCTGAGCTTTACAAGAGAAAACATTTGTCCAGGAAGTCAGAAGGCGCAAATGAAGCCGCCACACTCCTTTGCAGATAGTTAGGATTTTTTAAAAATCTATTTGGACTGCATTGAATCTTATTCAGACTACAGGTCACATGTTAAGTGAATGAATTGCTGAGTTTACATGTGTTCACACGAAGGTGCACTGATAAGGATGTATTTTTCACCCTTCACAGCTGTGATTCATGTGTTGATATATAATGATTATATATGACTAGTGATCAGCATCATATGTAAGATGTGATTCAGGCACTTACATTACTATGATAATCTTATGTGCAGTGAAATACGAATATGAAGCCTATGCACTTTACACCAGAAAAAAAAAAAAATCGGTTAAAGCATGAAAATTGTGGTCAATGTTTATTTTCTTCCTTGGTAATTATGAAAAAGGTATGTGGATATTCTTTACAAAATCTGCAGTGAAATATGCATATGGTATTAGAATACTGTGAATGAAATTGTCCCATTATGTCAACCAAAATGCTTGACACATATGGTACGTTCTCATGGTAGGTATGTTTTTGAAAGGTTAATATTCATGAATATCGAAACAACACATATTTTTTCGTGTCAAACAGGAGATTAATAGATTACGTAGTCTACACACATACACACACTCACACACAAAACGTAACCTTTGTTTTCGATCCAGTAGTAAACATGTAAACAACGAGTAAAGTACCCTGACCTCCTTAAAAAGGTTTAACACACACACACACACACACACACACACACACACACACGCACACACTTACATAGATAGATACACAAATAAAGGTACAAACATAGACAGATATACTGTAGACAGACAGATAGCTAGACAGGTACAAGAAGAAACGATAAAGGTCAGAGAATGACAAAGTAGGTAAAAAGAATGGAGGGCGGGGAGAAAAATGGGGTAACTGCGTGGATGCTGCGAAGGACGGCAGTGTGGCACAGAGAGAGAGAAAGAGAGAGAGAGAGAGAGAATGGTTCTGACGATGGAGTGTGGGAAAAAGATTAACTAATGAAGAGATCGGACAAGGATGTGGGCTGTGGCCGTAGGATAAATTAATGAGGAGTTTGAGAGAGGTGTGACGTTCGCTGGTAAGTGGATTAATACAACGAGAAAGAGAGACAGAGAGAGATAAAGTTCATGGAGAATTTTCCCTACAATATCAGAGCGATTTATTTTTCCAGAATGAGAGAAAAGAACTGTGAATAAAGGAATCTATACGTGTATACTGTAAGAAATACACAACTGTAAAATCAGCAAATACACTCGCTATGCTTTTTCCATTCTTTATCGTTCAGGAAAATCCCCTACACCCTCTGTTGTCGAAATCATATGATACTTTCTAGGCCGCTTTGAAGTGCACCCAGTCCCCACGTCCTCAATCCCCTTGTGGGGCAATACATCACTCCCCCTGGCCTCACAGACTGTGCTCAGGTTTTTGTGGACATGGTGCGTGTGAAAACAGTGTGAAAAGTGTCAGCTGTGGGGGTGGGTGGCCAGCTGATGAAGGAAAGGCGAGGTGAGGTGAGGCGGTACGTGGCCCAGCTGGCACTGTAACAGGATGGATGTTTTACCCATACGGGATGGTCCGATAATTGCGTTCAAACTCGAAACTCATCTGGCAGTATCCTATGTGTGGGGTGACGGCTGTGTCTGCTGATGTGGGTGTGGGTGTGACAATGAGAGTAGGTAATGAGTAAATCATGGAGGCTATACTATTTTTACTTTAACCTGGCCTAAATCTGCCTTTTCCTCATGCTGAATTCTGTGTTGTAGCAGCAGATTTACACTGGAATAGGATGCTAGTCACCAATAAGTGCCGTGGAAAGTATGTAAAGACCATAACAATATATTTTGCTGCCACTGAGCTACGTGAAATAAGCTGCAAAAGGACGAAAATCTGGGCCAAGTTGGATCAAAAAGAGTATAGCCATGGATAAGACTGTGCCCTCCCACGAACACATGCATAACAGCCATGCAAAAGTGGAAGAGGGGAGTTATATTTGGGCCTCCCTATGAAGTACGATATAACTTCTATATTACATACTATACAGCTCTTTCATTATATAAAAGCCGCTCTTAGTCAAGGAGGTATTGGATGTCGCTTCACATATCTACATTAAGTATGATCTCCTATAAACATAATAAACTTATCTCATTGCAGCAAACAAATGGAATAGAATACGTCATCGTTTAAAGTGTCTGAGCCAGAGGTGATGTGGGCAGGCCGGCCATTTGAGTCGGTAGTGTGTGATGCAGGAAGTTATGGAATCAGTGGTGTGGATATTCAGACTTCTGTGTAAGTTATATCATACAAGGTAGAGACATCACAATCTCAAGGTTTCAGATTTTAATTTTTTTAATACGTCCAACTCTGGGCAGAGGCTAAATTACCCAGAGGAACAGAAGACATCCTGCTTATCACACACCTGCCGCATGTCACGAGTTTTGAGCTAACACCCACTGTTCATACTGAATGCAAACAAGAGTTGTCTACATTCTGGACAGGTGTATTGGTATCAGCGGGAGTATTTTTAGATGGCAGTGAGTTTTATGGAGGATCAACAATGTCTGTTCGTACGAATTTTGTGGAAGAGAACTGTGCAGAGAGAGGGACATTTCCTTGTATCTGTACCTAAACTGCCCCATTAACTAATCTAAAAGCCTTTGTCCTGTTTTTCTACTCCAGCGCATTGTTTGGAGAATACGTGGTCCCTGCTGTCTGCCTAAGTCTCTTCCCAAGTCAGTGCTGTTAACTTCACATTTGAAAGAGTAATTGGTTCTTGGGTGCATAACCAATGTGCACCAGCTTCCACTTGTCTAGGTTCAACTGCATTTGCCACTGTTCAGACCCTCCTTAATTTAACCAAGTCGTGACATAACTCGTCTGTTTTATCCAATGATGAAGCATGACCCCCTAGCATTATGCCCTCGGCAAATTGCGCATTAGGCTGACGATATCCACATCTATATAACTGATGTAAATGATGAGTAATATTGATCCTAGAACTGAATCCTGGGTGCTACACTTGTAATTTATGTCCTGTAAGAGATTTTCCGACTGACTACCACTCTTTTGCTCAGTCAGTCACAATTATCGATCCATGCAGCTAGTTCTCTCCGAATATCCTGCACACGATTTTTTGCCTCCAACCTTCGATAATGTAGTTTGTAGAATGCTTTCTTGAAGTCTGTCTATTTGTCTTTCTATCTGTATATCTTTAGTCAGATGCATTAATCTCTCAAGGGGTGGCCACAAACAAATCGCCTCCATGTCGCCCTGTCCCCTGCCATTTCGCTGCCCTCCGCCCAGCTCACACATCCCTCTCTCATATACCTCTGCACTCCATCCCTCCATCTCATCCTCGATCTCCCCTCCCTCTCCCCCTCCACCTCACTCACATACACTCTCCTCGTTAGTTTCTCACTCTCCATCCTCTCCACATGGCCAAACTACCTCACCGTATTTCTCCTAATGCTTTCTATCACATCCACATCCACACCACAGTGCTCGCTAACTTCCTCATTTGTCAGTCTGTCTCTCCTTGAAGCTCCACATGCTCCTCTCAAGTAACTCATTTCAACTGCTGTAACTTTTGACATGTTTCCTTCCAACAAGGTCCAAGCTTCATTTATATACGTTAAGTATGGGACATTGCAATACGATGGTATCACAATACTACTGTGCAGCAACATTGTTTCTTCCATGCTCACTTCTGTATTTCTTATCACTGTTTATAATGAACCAGCAACCTTTCTTCCCCGTTGTACTTTTTCAAGCACTTCATCCTCTAAAATTCCATCCTTACTCATAACACTATCCAAGTACTTAAATGCCCTCATATTTTCCATCACCTCACTTTATAGCCTCACTGTGCATTCAATTACTTAATTTCTCTCGAAGACCACAACTTTATTCATTCAACTTTAGATTCCATTTCTTACAAACTCTCCCAAACTCACACACCAAGTCATGCAGTTCCTCTTTGTCTTCCCTTAACAATACAGTGCTTCTCCAAACGACAGAACAAATGCTGCCCTCTCTCATTAGGGTCTCTCTAACTTCCACTGTCCTACCTTCTATCATTTTTATAACTCTTACTGTAGACAAATTGAACAACCATGGAGTTATGATGCATACCTGTTTCAATCCAACATTCAGATAAAAAAATTTCACCCAATTCACCATCCACACGCACTGCAATCCTAACGCCCTCATATATACTCTTCATGGCATTGAACAGTTTCCCATTCACTCCATATATTTTTAATATTTTCCACATTCTTTGTCTAACCACTCTGTCACATGCTTTCTCCAAATCCATGAAGGCCGCATGCAACTTCTTTTCCTTTTCTAGCAACTTTTCCACTAAAGACCTTAGGATGAACATCTGATCTGCCCAACCTCTTTTCTTCTTAAAACATCCCTGTTCCTCTCCAACTAAATCCTCGGTTGTTTTCTTAACTCTGTTAATAAATATTCTACCATATACTTTTCCTATTACACTACGAAGGCATATTCTCCTATGATTACCATACACATCTTTTTGCCTCCTTCTTTGTGCAGGGGAATAATTATACCTGACTTCCAATCTTCTGGAACTCTACCTTCCTCCCAGTCCAATCTGCACATATTCCATATCCATTCTACTACTATCTCTTTCCCGTGTTTCAGCATTTCACCACACACTCCATCAATTCCAGGGGCTTTCCACATTTTGGCTTCCTGCATTGCTTCCAGTACTTTCATCCTGCTGATTTCTCCCTCCCTTCTCATCTCCCTCCTTCTCCCAGCCATTCCCCAGCCACTTATACTTGCATTACTTTCTTTCTCTGTGTTTAACAATTCCTTGAAACGTTCTCTCCATCTGTTCACCTTTTCTTCCTTCTCCACTAGCAATCCACCATTGTTATCTTTCACTCCCTTGCTACCTTCTTTATCACTCTGTCTAACCATCTTTAGCTCCTTCCAGATTTTTTTGTTTTTGTATTCCCTCCATTTTACACTGAAATTCCTTCCAAACTCCTCATCTATTCTCTCTAACTAACCTTTTCACCTCTCTCATCTTCTCTACATGTAACTTTCTATTCCGTCCCTCAACTTATTCCACACCTCTGCCTCCTATCCTCATTATATGCTTTCTTCTTTTGCGCCACAGCTTGTCTCACCTCTTCATTCCACCATTCTGTCCTTTGCACCCCTTTTCGTCTTCTCTTCACCCCACACACCACCTCACATGCTGCACAGATTTTTCCTGTGAATACCTAGCACACACGTTATGCCTACCCTATCTGCTCCAAATTATATTTACCCAGTTGCTCAACCACGTCTCTCTTATATTCTGCTTTTGTTTTTTTCATCCTCCTGCAACATTTCTACCCTCCCCGTATGGACTGCTTCGTACCCTTCTCTTCTTCTCTTTATCAAGTACATTTATACCTTGACTCCCACCACCAGCAAGTGGTGGTCAGGAGTCCATATCCCCAACCTCTGTATGCTCTCGCATCCAGCACATATCTTCTCATTCTGTCATCCACACACACATAATCAGTCATTGCCTTCCACTCATTCAGTTCATCACCCACCCTACTCATCACTCGCCATGTATACCTGTGGATCATTTTGTGACTAAAGATAGTATTGGCTATCACCAACCCCCTCCCCGCACAAATGTCCACTTGAGTACTACCAATCTCATCCATTTCTGCAGGCACACCTCACTCACCAAGTGCATTATCTACCCTCACATTCCCTACATTTTCATTCATATCTCACATCAAAAACACTCTCTCACTCCTCTCAAACATCTCTATGCATGCATCCACATTTGCCCAGAACTCTTCTTTCACTCTGCTCTCACGGTCTTCTGTCAGTGTTTACAAACACACACACAATCGCTCACGTTTGTATTCCTACTTTCAATCTTACCCACACAATCCATGAAGCAATACTCTCTCATATTCTCCTTCCATCTCCTGCACACAACAATACATACATTCTCCTCTGGCTTCTCATTCTCACCTACTCCCGCACCAATCATATTCCCAACCTCTCACACTTTCATATCACCATTTGGTCTCAGTCAGTCCACATATGTCCATCTTTGCATCCTCAAACACCTGGACAATCTCTCCCTTTTTCACCTCATCATTCACACTCCTCAAAATCCACGTCGAAATTTGCACCATGTACTTTGTCCGGTCCTTTGTCGTCACGTGTGGGTCAATCCATGTCTGAGGCATTTTGGCTGTCTTTTTAGTTAGATGTTTTTCGGGGAGGGGCACTAGCCCTCCGCAAACCCACTTACTGACACGTATGGAACGCGTATGGGTTGGTTATAAGGTTACTGACCAGAGTATTTAATGATATCCTAGCTTTGAGGAAATCACTTAATTTGTCACTCAGTGTAGAACCACTGGAGTTGCACTACAATGAGTGAATGGATGATGGGCGCCCTCACTGAATACATAACCTCATTTCACCGGCACTATTAAATTTCAGAGACCATGAAGTGGAAAAATTCAAAGTGGTCAAACAAAATCATAGGGTATGGGAGGGCAAAACAATGTTAATCATGGCAGGTCTGGGCAGGTCCGCTCACTACCCATGTTAGGTCAGATCAGGTGAGGTGCAATGGGAGCTCCAGGAAACACAGCAATGGCGAAGTGTACTAGGGGACTCGAACTGTGCATGAATCAGAATTATATTTCATCAGTAGTGACCACCACATTCAATATCACCAGCACCCCAAGGCTCACCTCATTCTTGATTACCAACAAGCACACCTCATTCTTGATTACCAACAAACAACTTTATTTTTATTTTCCGGTGTCATGTCACCCCTCTTTCGCACACTTCTTTACTTCTCTTTATCTCCTTAGCTTCTGGGTGTTATATCCCTCCCCTCCTCTCATGCTTCACCGCCCTTCTTCCTTCATCTCCTCTCATCATACTTCTTCCCTTCCTTCCTTTCCTCCTACCATTCTTATTCCGTTCTTTCCTATCTTTCGGCACCGACATTCTTTCTTCATTTCCCATGTTTTTTTTTCTCTCTCTCTCTATCCATCTCTCAGTTGTGGCAGGTGAGCCCATATATTTCCCAGAGGACTACGCCTTGCCACAGGTGATGAATGACCATCGTCCACACCAACCCCTCATCACTCACATGGCCGTGTGTGTGTGTGTGTGTGTGTGTGTGTGTGTGTGTGTATGTGTTATTAGTATTTGTATGTGTCATGGTCTAGCGATGGTTACCGAGGCTGTGGGTGAAAATATATCGAAGTGCCTCATTAGGCTACAAATGTTGCCAGTTTAGCAGACTCATACTTCGTGATCTACCCGTCCTGGCTCTGTGGCTGAGGTAAACTGGTCTATGAGTGCTGCTTATGCTGGCCGTGGGGTCAGCAGCGGGTGCTCCGATCTGCATGTGTCGTGAACTTCTTCGTTGTGTTTATTCAAGAGTATTTGGTATTATTCGGTTCAACATTTTTATCATTCTGCCGCTGTGTTGGCGCTGTTTTTGTTTTCCTATTGCGCTCTAGTCGCTTTTATGGTAGTGTAACCCTTTGAATGGTGGTACATTTAAGAGAATCAGAAAATGTCTGGTGAATAAGCATCTGAGTGTTGTGACGAAGACTGATATATGATGAACGAAGTTATACCTTCCTCTGTATAGCAGTTTATTGATGGTTTGGCGCTGGAGAGGGAGGCCTTCATGAGGTGGCACAGATATGATCAGGCGGCTGAACTACCTGGTTACACAAACGTCTCTAAGCTCCTTCCCTATTCCCCGTGATAACGATGGTGAACTGGAGATGAAGAACTTAAGCCTGCGGTCTACCGGGTTCACATTCAGCTGAGATTGGGATTACAATTACTCCTGCAATAGATGGGGAACTCTACTGTATGGTAAACTGACCTAGTAGTTTCTTTAAAGGCTATATTCCATTATCCAAGTTTCCGTCCATCTGTGTGTCTGACCATCAATCTGTCTCTCAGTCTTGGGATTGATGCCATAACATGATTATATCCTGGTAGCCTTAACTCTTTCAGTCCCATGACGTACGCCATCTTTTTGCTGCCTCCAGATAATATTATTTTATCTTAGGAGGGACGAGGGACGAATTCGAGAAGATATCTGATGGTCTTCATTAAACTTCTTCACTATGATTGATCCAGCATCACTTGAATAATGTCGTGTGTATAATGGAAGAAACAAAGTAAACATCATCGCATTTAAGAGGTTAACAAATAAACTCGTAACTCCACATCATCTCAAATGCTGGTGCTGGAGAGGGACGCCTTCACGTGGTGGCACCGATACGACTGGGCGGCTCCACTGCCTTTGTACAAACGTCCCTCAATTCCCTTCCTATCATCCAAACGGAGGATGGAGAACTACTGTCGAAGGGGTAGTTCCCCCTGCAGTCCACTGGGTTCACATTTCAGATGAACTTAGGATACAGTAGCAATAACTATAACTATTACTGCTACTACTACTACTACCACTACTACTACTACTACATCTCAACTGCTGTCCACTACATCTTAGTCCACCTTCCAGCGTATACGTCCCGAAGGTTCATTGTACCACTGAGTACCGAGAACATTATTGAAATACAACCTAGACAACATTAGGAAAGGTATGAACAAATGACGTTTATGGGGAAATCCTGAATTCTGGATAAAGGAATTGGTGCTAAACTTTGCAACAGGAAGACAACACTGTGGGTGCACCTTGGCCTCACCCACCATTACCACCACACGCTGATTCTGGCTTTCGGGATTAAAAGCTGTTAAAAGCTGTTTCATGATTAAAAGCTGTTAATGGCACTAAGTAAAAAAGTTCCAAGGAATATGTAAGTTCCCATGGCTCTAGAACAAGGATTTCTAGTTCTAGGGTCTGGATTTGGCAAAAGCTCGAGTAAGATGAGAATTGCTGTGTTCAGACTCTAACAGCCTAATTTTCACTGCTTGACTTGGTATTTCAATGTTTGTAGTGTTGCTAATGATACTGATGACACCCTTGGAAGTACTCTGTGGAGGATACTTTATAATATCCAGGGTTTTCTGTAGTGACGAAGTTATTTGTTCCATTTCACATACCTGGTGTCCAGTAATAAGGCTGCAGACTAAACTGACAGAATCGAAAGATGTCGTCTAAAATGGATGTCTTTCGAAACTCATGGATGAGGGAAAAAGAGTAGAAAGTGGTAATTCCAGGTTATTTTGAAGTGCTAATTGCTGCTGAGAACCCTGGTGAACAGTGTGATACCTTTAAGCTTGTTACTCTGACAGTAGCTGATGACTGTTTTAGAGTGTGTCCAAAATCAAGGATGGAATATGGCTCACCAGACACGCTGGTTGCGGGTGATCGGAGTCGTGCTGCCAGTCTGACATGGGATCGGGGGCAGCACAGACTTCAGTCATGGTGGGCAAGAACTTCACAGGAAAAGAACAAGAAGAGGTATGTCATGAAAGCCTCTAGAACACAGTCACTTCTACTTTAAGCCGTCTAGGAATTCTGCTTCCTGCCGATTTCCCAGGTTAACTTTTTTCAGACAGCAGATGGACAGCTTGTGTAAGGAGCGAGTGAGTATACTGCTCACTGGGCTGAGTATTTTAAGCAGCTGTAAGCAGCAGAACCTCTCAGTGGAGAGTACAAGCATTAGCTGCTACCACAGCAATCAGCAATGCCACGACTTCTGTAGATGAAATCATGAGGGCAGTGGCTAGGTTCAAAAGTGGTTGGGCAGCTAGTGCTGTGTGTGTGTGTGTGCGCGCGTGTGTGTGTGTGTGTGGGATTTAACTCGCACCGAAGAGCACAGAACA
>JAGKTI010026756.1:0-13479 GCA_018397915.1 Birgus latro | reverse complement strand
CCCTCCACTTTGCACTCAAATTCCTTCCAAATTCCTCATCCACTCTCCTCTTACTCTCTCTTACTAATCTTTTCACCTCTCTCTTCCTCTCTACATATAACTCTTTCTTCAGTCTCTCAACTTCTTCAATGCTCCTGTTCCTCATCCACTCACTATATGCTTTCTTCTTTTGTGCTACAGCCTCTCTCACCTCTTCAGTCCACCATGCTGTTCCCTGAACCCCCTTTTGTCTTCTCTTCACCCCACACACCACCTCACATGCTGCACAGATTTCTTCTGTGAATATCTTGCACACACAGTCAAAGAAGAGGGAGAGCGGCCATGTGCAATTTCCCACAAAGGTGTGGGAAGTAATTCCATCTTGTGCAGTGTTTGTGATAAATGGGTGCACAAGAGATGTATTGGTATTATAGGTAGACTTTGAAATTTTGTGTGTGCGTCGTGTCGGGGAGAGCAGGTGGGGATTGTTAGGCGTAAGGGGATTGAACTTGCTGGTGAGTCTCTTGAGTGTGTGGAAGAGTTTTGTTATTTGGGAGACATGTTATGTGCTGGAGGTGGGGCTGGAGCTAGCTTGGCTGCTAGGGTGAGAAGTGGTTGGAAGAAGTTCAGGGAGCTGTTGCCTCTCCTGACACTGACAGGACTCTCCCTATGTGCTAGGAGGTCTTTGTAAGCAGCATGTGTTAGGAGTGTGATGCTGTATGGTAGTGAGACCCAGGCAGTAAAGGAAGAGGATATTCGCAGGCTTAAACGTACAGAAATGACAATGATTAGGTGGATGTGCAGTGTGTCCCTGCACGCAAGGCCTGAGGGGAGGGGCTGGGTTTACAATCGAGGAGTTGAGAGGTAGGATGGGACTGGAGTGTATTGGTGTTGTGATGAGGAGAGGTAGGCTGAGGTGGTTTGGGCATGTGGAGAGGATGGGGGATGATAATTGGGTGCAGAAGGTGAGAAATGTTAATATTGGCGGAGGGGTTGTGAGGGATAGACCAAGAAAGACATGGGATGAGGTCATTAAGTGTGACCTCTGGGCTAAGGGACTGAACACGGAGGCTGCAATAGATCGAGCAGCATGGAGAGCTGCCATTAGGTGACCAAGGCTGACGCATGCAAGCATGCTGGAACCTTCAAAAACGAAATGAAATGAAACAAAACACTTTCCACATCCCCCATCTGCTCCAAACTACATTTACCCAATCACTCCTCCACTTCCCTTTTATATTCTGCCTTTTCCCATCCTCTTGTAACTTTTCTACCCTTCATGTAATAACTACAGTACTTCTTCCTGTCCTTCCCTTCTTCTCTTTCTCCATTTCTCCCTGTCATTCTCTGACTAATATATCTGCACTGTTTACTTATCTCCTAATTCTACTGACTGAAAAATTCTTCAACTATCTTACTTCTACGTTGGAACACATTCTATCCATATCTCCTTTCTCTGAAATTTCCATTCTAGATTTCAATGTTCACCACCACCACCACCACCTTTGGCTTTCCTCTCCTTCCACTGATCCACCTGGTGGACAAGCCTATATCTTTTCTATCCTTAATGGCCTACAGCAGCTTGTACAGCACCCTACCCATATCCCTAACTGCCTTGGTGAGAGTTCCAACATCCTTTACCTCTTCCCAACAACTTATCCTTCTGTCTACACTGTTAATCTTTTCTCTCCTTTGGGCTCCTCCAATCATAACCCTTAACCTGTCCTATCGCTCTGGTACGGCCTGTGGACCCTCCAAAGAAACGTCGTATGTGGCACTTTAGAGCTGCATAGGCCCTCAGGCAGTACTTCTTTGATTTTTCTCTATGACTATTGCTTCCATGGCCTAGAGCCATCTCAAGTGTGCCTTGCACGTTACAGAGGTTATTCTCTCGGGAATGGAAGCATACATTCCTTTCTCATATCCTCTGACTAACGCGAGAAAGCCTTGGTTTAATCATGCTTCTTCTGATGCTGTCCGCAACAAGGAGAGGGCCTATAAAAGGTACCAGAGCCAACCTACCCGAGAATCACATCTTTTTTATGTTTCTGCCCGGAATCGAGCTAAGTCTGTTCTTCGCTCTGCTAAAAATAATTTTATCCATACTAAATGCTCCCAACTTTCCAACTCGAATTCTTCTCGCTCCTTCTGGCACCTTGCCAAAAACCTTTCTAACAACTTTACCTCATCATCCTTCCCTCCTCTCTTCCACTCAGATGCCTCTGTAGTTATTTCTTCTACTGATAAAGCAGATCTCTTCGCTCAGACTTTCTCCTCCAATTCCACCTTAGATGATTCCGGTGCTGTTCCTCCATCACTTCCCCCCTCTGACTTCCGCATGGCTGACATTAAAATTTCTTCAGCTGATGTATTTTCTGTCATCACTGGCCTCAGTACTAACAAGGCATATGTGCCTGATGGAGTCCCTCCTGTTGTCCTCAAGAACTGTGCTTCTGTGCTTACACCCTGCCTAGGTAAACTCTTTTGCCTTTGTCTATCAACTTGTACCCCTCCTTCTTGCTGGAAGTTTGCTCTCACTCAGCCAGTCCCAAAGAAGGGTGACCATTCCCAACTCTCTAACTATCATCCAATTGCTTTAACATCCTGTGTCTCAAAAGTTTTTGAGTCAATTCTTAAAAGAAAGATTTTAAAGCATCTTTCCTATCACAACCTTCTATCTGATCGTCAGTATGGGTTCCGTCAAGGATGCTCCACTGGTGATCTTCTCAACTACCTTTCAGACTCCTGGTCATCCTCGTTTCGGGACTTTAGCAAAAGCTTTTGACATCTCAAAGGCTTTCGATTGAGTCTGGCATAAATCTTTAATTTCCAAACTGCCCTCTTACGGCTTCTATCCATCTATCTGTGCCTTCATCTACAGCTTCCTTTCTGGTCGTTCTATAGCTGCCGTTGTAGATGGCCATCGTTCTTCTCCTAGATCTTTCAACAGTGGTGTTTCTCAGGGCTCTGTCCTATAACCAACTCTCTTCCTTTTATTCATCAATGACCTTCTAAGCTGTACATCTAACCCTATCCACTCGTACGCTGATGACTCCACCCTTCACCTTTCCATTCGGTTCCCACAATGTCCATCTCGGCAGGTACTTCAACAAACAAGGGATGAGGCTATGGCACACATAATGTCTGACTTGGCTCGTATCTCTGACTGGGGTAAAAATAATCTTGATTTTAATGCATCAAAGACTCGGTTCTTACACCTATGAACCCAGCAAAATATTCCACAGGAGTACCCACTAATGTTTAGTAATATCCAGCTTACTCCTGCATCAACCTTGAACATGCTTGGGGTTTCATTCACTTGGGACTTATCTTGGAAAGAACATATTACATCTCTTGTAAAACCTGCTTCCAAGAGATTAGGTGTGCTAAGCCAACTGCATACCTTCTTTACCCCTGCACAGTTGTTGAGTTTATACACGGGTTTTATTCACCCGTGTAGAGTACAACTCTCATGTGTGGGGATGCTCCTGACATACAACTCTTCTCAATAGGGCGAAATCTTTTCATCTCATTAACTCTCCTCCTCTTACTGGCTCCCTTCAACCTCTGTCTCTTCAACGCACTGTTGCATCTTTATCTCTTTTCTATCGCTACTTCAATGGTCACTGCTTCTCTGAACTGTCTGCTTGCATCCCTCCTCCTCTACGACGGGCGTGTCGCACCCGTCTAGCAAACAAACTCTCATCCCTTTTCTGTCCAGCTCTCTATGCAAGAGTTAACCGTTACTCCCAGTCCTTCATTTATGCAACAGGTCAACTCTGGAACTGTCTTCATCTGTCTGTATTTCCTACTTCCTATGATCTCCAGTCTTTCAAACGTAGTGTGTCCAGGCATCTCGAAATGATTGGATCTAGAATTTGGCTCTCTCTTATATTGATTTTTTTTTCTTGGAAGAAACAGTTTGTGGGCTCCTGGCCTTTGGTTCCTTCTTCCTAGCATTAAAAAAAACAGATAACTCCACAACCCTGATACTGTACAAATACTATACCCCTAAGCAGAGAGGGAGAGACTTCTCAATGTCAGGAGAGGCAATAGCTCCTGAACTTCTTCCAACCACTCCTCACTCTAGCCACAGAGCTATCTCTAGCACATAACGTGTTTCCCAGGCGACAAAACTCTTCCACATACTCGAAAGGCTAACCAGCAAGATCAATCCTTACACACCTGATAATCTCCACACACTCTACCCGACATCCTGCACACATGAAATCATGAAATCAGCATTATCTTGCAGTGTAGCTCTAATACCGTTACATCTCTTATATGCCCATATATTGCAAGCACTACACAAGATGGAATTACTTCCCACAACCCTGTGGCAAACCGAACATGGCCACTCTCCCTCCTCTTTTACAGTACCACCACCAACCCTAGATACCATCACCTTTGTTTTATCTCTACTCTCAAGCCTTTGTGCCCCATACCAGCTCTCCACTTCCTTAATCTTTCCTTTGCCTCTCTTTCATTCTCTGCAATCAACACCAAATCATCGCCATACATCATCTCCCATGGGAGTCCATTTCTGAAGTCATGTGAAAGGGCTTCATGCACCATGGCAAACAACAAGGGGTTCAAGACTGACCCCCGATGCACATCAACATACCAACATTCACAGAAAACTCATCACTCCATCTCAGTAGTTACTTCAACAAAAAGGGATGCGGCCATGGCACACCTAATGTCTAAATTGGTTCACATCTCTGAGTGGGGTAAAAATAATCTTGTTGTTTTTAATGCATCAAAGACTCAGTTCTTACACCTATCAACCTGACAAAATCTTCCACAGGGGTACCCACTAATGTTTAATAATGTCCAGCTTACTCCTGCATCATCCTTGAACATGCTTGGGGTTTCATTCACTCAGGACTTATCTTGGAAAGATAACTTATGGACTTATCTTGTAAAATCTACTTCCAAGAGATAAAGTGTGCTAAGCCGACTCCAAACCTTCTTTACCCCTGCACAGTTTTTGACTTTATACACGGGTTTTATTCACCCCTGTGTAGAGTACGACTCTCATGTATGGGGAGGCTCCCCACATACAGCTCTTCTCAATAGGGTGGAGTCAAAGGCTTTTCATCTCATTAACTCTCCTCTTTTTACTAGCTCCCTTCAAACTGTCTCTTCGCCAGACTGCTGCCTCTTTATCTCTTTTCAGTCGCTATTTTCATGGTCACTGCTCCTCTGAACCGTCTGCTTGCATCCCTCCACCTCTATGACGGGCTCATAGCACCTGTCTAGCAACAAACTCACATCCCTTTTCTGTCCAACTCTCTGATGCAAGAGTTAACCGTTACTCCCAGTCCTTCATTTATGCAACAGGTCAAATCTGGAACTGTCTTCCTCTCTGTATTTCCTACTTCCTATGATCTCCAGTCTTTCAAATTCAGTGTGTCTAGGTATCTCGAAATGATCGGATCTTGAATTTGGCTCTCTTCTGTATGGTTTGTTTTTTTCTTGGAAGGAACAGTTTGCAAGCTCCTAGCCTTTGGTTCTTTCTTCCTTGCCTTAAAAAAAAAAAAAAATCTCCCTTCACTCCCACCTGGGTGCGAGCACCAACATACATAGCCATAACCATCCTAACCAGCCACTCCTTGATCTGAAGCTTTCTAACATACAGGCAGACTCCTAGATACAATACCCCTACATGCGATATCCCCAGCATAGCGATGGGGGTAGAAATACCACCCTACCCTGCTGAATGAAGGCCAAACCACAGTATAACACTGTTCTTTTTTTCTTAAACTATCTTGATGATATTTTAGACTTACACTTTATGTTCAGGTTGATTTATAAACTATTTTTAGGCTTAGATTGATGTGCTTTAGTCACAGGTGGGGTGAACATTGTCATTTTGGGATACAGTTTACACCCCACTCTCAGATATCACGCCTAATTGGTGCCGCCATGGCTGCGCTATAGCTGAAAACGTGATAGCCGAATTGAAAAAACTTATGGTAATAATTCTAACTGGTGCCATGACCTCAATATTTACCTCTAAGATACCCTTTTTGTACCAAATAATAAAATATAATGGTCTAAAAATGAGCATGAAAACTAGAAATATACTGTACTATCTATCTATCTATTGCCAAATGCCATAATCCCTTAAGGGGTGGCCACTGACTTGAGTTATTTGTTTTACAGGGAGGGTTAATAAAAACAGAATTTACTATCCCTTTTGATGGCGGTCTATCATCACACATACTTCACCAGGAAAAAGTTTCGGTGCCCATTAAAAAAAAAATGCAGTGTGAAACTATTTTTGAAAGCCATTAGTCATCAACAATAAATGAAAAAAAAATAAAAGCTAAGTCGTCAGGAAGGACTGATGGTTTCGGGGCAATTCGCCTCAAGTCAAATTCCCCGTCACAACAATAACGAGAATTCGCTGTCATTAATGACAACAATAACGAGAATTCGCTGTCATTAATGACAACAATAACGAGAATTCGCTGTCATTAATGAAGACAGCTATGGGTGATCTATCTATCTATCTATTGCCAGACACCATAATCTCATAAGGGGTAGCCATTTGACTTGAGTTATTAGTTTTACGGGGAGGGTTAATAAAAACAGAACTTACTATTCCTTCTGATGGCGGTCTACCATCACGCATATTTCGCCAGGAATAAGTTTCGGAGCCCATTAAAAAAAAAAAAAAAATGCAGTGTGAAACTATTTTTGAAAGCCATTAGTCATCAGCAATAAAGGAAAAAAAAATGCAGTGTGAAACTATTTTTCAAAGCCATTAGTCATCAACAATAAAGGAAAAAAAAAATAAAAGCTATATAGAATCGTCAGGAACAACTGATGGTTTCGGGACAATTCGCCTCAAGTCAAATTCCCCGTCACAACAATAACAAGAATTCGCAGTCATTAATGAAGACAGCTATGGGTGATCTATCTATTGCCAAACGCCATAATCCCGTAAGGGGTGGCCATTTGACTACGAGTTATTAGTTTTTACGGGGAGGGTTAATAAAAACAGAGCTTACTATTCCTTTTGATGGCGGTCTAGCATCAGCTGCATCATGCATATTTCGCCAGGAATAAGTTTCGGAGCCCATAAAAAAAAAAAAAATGCAGTGTGAAAGTATTTTTCAAAGCCATTAGTCATCAACAATAAAGGAAAAAAATAAAAGCTATAAAGAAGTCGTCAGCAAGGATTGATAGTTTTGGGACAATTTGCCAAGTCAAATTCGCCGTCACAACAATAACAAGACAATTCGCCGTCATTAAAGGAGACAGCTATGGGTGATCTATCTATCTATTGCCAGACGCCATAATCCCGTAAGGGGTGGCCATTTGACTCTGAGTTATTTGTTTTAAAGGGAGTGTTAATAAGAAACAGAACTTACTATCCCTTTTGATGGCCATCTAGCATCACGCATATTTCGCCAGGAATAAGTTTCTATCTATTGCCAGACACCATAATCCCGTAAGGGGTGGCCATTTGACTTTGAGTTATTTTTTTTTACGGGGAGGGGCACTAACCCTCCACCAACCCACTTGTTGACATGTAGGAAGCACGTATGGTTTGCTTATATGGTTACCACCCAGCGTTGTAAATGGTTTCTTGGCTTACAGGAAACCATTTGGCTTGTCACTCAATGTAATGCCACCTGTAAAGGAAAGAAAAGCAGTAAGAAGCGACAGGAAATATAGGAGAAATAGGAAGAAAGGAGGGCAGGCACAGAAAAAGAATGATAAAGGCTAAGGAAGAAGTAGGCAGCACTACATCAAGTGAGTGGATGATGGTCGCCACCTGAGCCCATAAATAAATAAAATGCAGTGTGAAACTATTTTTCAAAGCCATTAGCCATCAACAATAGAGGAATAAAATGAAAGCTATAAAGAAGTCATCAGGAAGGACTGACGGTTTCGGGACGATTTGCCATCATCAAATTCCTTGTCACAACAACAATGAGACAATTCGCCATCATTAATGAAGACAGCTATGGGTGATCTATCTATCTGTCTATTGCCAGACGCCATAATCCCGTGAGGCGTGGACATTTGACTGAGTTATTTGTTTTACGGGGAGGGTTAATAAGAAACAGAACTTAATCCCTTTTGATGGCCATCTAGCATCATGCATTTTTTGCCAGGAATAAGTTTTGGAGCCCATAAAAAATATAATGCAGTGTAAAACTACAGTAAGACCTCACTATAATGGAATTGGGGCTCAGGCCAGTCCGAAATATGCGAAATTCCGATAAAAGCGACATCCGGGCTTACTCCTGCTAATCCGGACTTTTTCCGATATATAAGACATTAGTCCGGATTGCATCAGTGGTTTTCACCACCATTGCAGTATTGTACTGTGTTATACCTTCACTACATTAATCAAATGGTAAAATAATACTGTACTGTGCACTGAAAAACATGTCTTTTACTTGTCTTATTGTGGTGAACATAGCTGAAGTTGTCAGGCAGTCCCGACTGCTTTCTGGCTTTATCGGACTTTTTCCGATATATAGGAGTTTAGTCTGGTAGCTCCTCGAGTCCGATAAAAGCGAATTCCGGTCTACTGAAGTCCATTATATCGAGGTTTTACTGTATTTTTCAAAGCCATTAGTCATCAACAATAAAGGAAAAAAATAAAAGCTATAAAGAAATCGTCAGGAAGGACTGATGGTGTCGGGACAATTCGACGTCACAACAATAACAAGACAATTTGCCGTCATTAATGAAGACAGCTATGGGTGATCTATCCATCAATTGCCAGATGCCATAATCCATTAAGGGGTGGCCATTTGAGTTTGAGTTATTTGGCTATTGTAATATCACAAAAAAGGTTATTGTTCTCTCTGCCACTGTTCACAGTCTGAGGACGAGTTGAATGGCTTGGTGGGCGGCGGGGGAGACTCGGTCGGGCGGGCAGTCAGTGCTCAGCTGGCGCTAACGTCACACGACCAATCACCAAGTGAATCTTTTGTTGGCTGGGTGGAGCACTGGAACCTGGCATTTATGAAATTTTTTAACACTTCTGGTGTGTGATAGCAGGCATTTAGTGTGTAATAAGAGTATTTGGGTAGGTTTTTTATACAGGTGCGATGGTGGTAAAATGCTATAGCAAAACCTGTGATAGCTGAGGGTTGGGTGTACTATGTTCGAGTTTTTCCAGACTTACTTTTGAAGATTTTTATTTATATTTTTAGGTCTAGGCAAGTTATAAATTGCTTTTAGGCTTAATTTAGCTTGTTTTAAAGCTATTTGGGGGTTTAGGTTAGCTAGAAGCTTGTTTTGGCTTATTTGGGGGGTTTAGGACTTGGCTGGTGGGGAAACCCAGGGCTCAAAAATGCATACCTATACTTTACATGTTAAATCTACCCCGAGAAATGATACTCCACCTAGCAATGGGCTTTTACTCAACCAACTGAATCATTAAAACAGGGTATGCCAGAGTATATATACAGGAGAGAGAGAGAGAGAGAGAGAGAGAGATTAAGAGGGCTGACAGCTATGGTCAGTTATACTGACAATAAGCTCAAAATCATAGTCTTCCACTGTTGGCTAAAACTAAAATTTCACCAGCAGGTGGTAAATGACTGAACAACCATCAGTAAACACTTGGAGGTATGTTAAAATGATTGTTACTCTACATTTTTTTCTCATATGGCAGACAAAAACATTAATTCTTTACCAAACGGGCACACTTTCCATATTTTCTATTGAAATGCATCATTCACAGGTTACTTGTTATTTTTCTTGGGCTATCACAGCTACTGGACATTTTTATAAACTTCTCTGAAAGTTATAAGTGACGATTTTGCATAAATGCCTGTACCCTGCCCACATCTAGTGGTACCTGGCCATATCTAATTATCTAACAATTTTTAAAATTCGAAGATCGCTGTCATATGCAAGTTAGGTTACGTTAGATTAGGTAAATTCATTAAGTTTCCCACAGTTTTGACACATTTATTAATGTCTTAAGTATGATATATTGACATGTTCAATCAGTGCAGTGGCTGGTAAAGGGTCATTCCACGAAGATGTCACCCATTTGTGTCAAAATCAGAAATGCTTAAAAGTATATAAATTATACATCATTTTAAAGCTTGATCATTGAATTTTATGAATCTGAAGAGAAAAAGAGCCTAAACTGTCAACTACAGGAGCTGCATAAAATATTGTCATATAATGTCACCGAAGAAAAATCGGTTGAATTTAGCAATTTTCATAGCATCATTGACCAGATTATGTTATTGTTTGGAATGCTGACACAGTGTTTTATTGAAAAGGCATCTATTTGAGTTGTGATTGACACTACAGTTGTTTACATATATGTTGTGGTCAGAATGTAGAATGACCTTTAAATGGAAGTACAGTGTTTCAGAAGTAACGTGTCTCACGTTTTTTCCCCATTTTTCCCACACAAAGCTAACAAAATGGAGAAAACCAACATAACTTTATATTACAAATAGGCATCCCAAGGCCTTAATAATGTAATGCTGGGATACTTTGAGACAAACCCTGGTAAGCCATATGGTCTGTCACACATGTTACATGCCCACTGTAAGAAACGTTACCAGAAAATGATGTAATGTTTCTCACGCACACATTTGAACAAAAAATCAAAGTAGCTGCACTGAAGTCCAATAATAAAACCTGTGTTTGTAATTTAGTATGTTACCTTTAAGTTTTTATTCTTTCCAGACAGTAGATTGATTTTGCCTGGTACCTGGTAAGCGAGCTTTACAGCCTCACACTCTAGCCTTGAAGTAGTGCTATTTTCGAATATTTGAAATCTGCTGGTATTCATTTTACACATGTATCATTTTGGACTGATGGGGCAGCAGCCCACTTCAAGAGTAGGTATTCTATGGCAGCTCTAACCTATTACAAAGACATCCATAACTGCACTGCTGAATGGAATTTTCAAGAAACTTTCAAGAAGGTTATCATGGCAAGGGCCCTCATAATGGGATTGGGGCTTTACTAAAATGGAATGTCTATAGGCAAGTTTTGCAAAGCTGCTGTACAGTAAGGTCTGCTGTAGAATTTTATGGGGAGGCTGAACAAATAACAGATAAAACTGAACTAATGTATGTGTCTACTGAATATATAAACACTGAGAAGTCAAAATATGTAGAGATCTGGAAAAACTGTAAGGCAGCAAAATCCATTCAGCAGTGCAGGTCAGTAAAACCTCTTGGCCACTATAAAGTAGCATCACATCATTTGACTGCAGACCAATCACCTTTTAAGCAATGCTACCTTCAGGAGACTGGCTATGACCCACAATCTGACTCCAGTACTAGCAGTGACAGGGAAAGTACACCATCTCTTGCAGAAATGTCAGTCATTCATGTCCCAGCTGTGTCACAGAGTACTGCTGATATTGAGGCAATACAAAAACCATTCCCAGGTAACTATGTACTACCTCATTACACTACCAAGAAGCTGTCGAAGCATCATGTTGCAGTGGTAGAATCAGTTCCGGAGCCAGGCATATTCGAAGTTAACTATTTAAGAAAGAAAGGCACTGACAGAATGGGTGATAGCCAGTTTCATTTTCCAGACAACCCGGAAGGAGACGAGATCTCAGACGATATGGTTGTGAAGGCATTACAAACTCCTCATGTGTCAAGAATAACACACACATTCAAAGGGGTGAACTTTCCCCCCTCAATCAATTAGTCTAAAAGGATGAATTTTCCATGTTCAATGAGCAAGTAGTTCTATCTATCTATCTATCTATTGCCAGACACCATAATCCCGCAAGGGGTGGCCATTTGACTCTGAGTTATTTGTTTTATGGAGAGGGGCACTAACCCTCCACCAACCCACTTGTTGACACGTAGGGAGCACGTATGGTTTGGTTATATGGTTACCACCCAGCGTTGTAAATGGTTTCTTGGTTTACAGGAAACCATTTGGCTTGTCACTCAATGTAAAGCCACCTGTAAATGAAAGAAAAGCAATAAGAAGTGACAGGAAAGATGGGAGTTGCTCTTTAATTTTTGTGTTGTTTATACCACTGGTGTGATATACAGGTAAGCTTATCATGTAACTTTCACATCAATTACTGGGAGTAGGGTTACCTACATGTTATAAGGTAATTTACATTCATAACATTCAAAATTACATTGTTCTTTTCTGCTGCATCACCCCAACCCTGCTTTACAAGAATCATGTTTTGGTTAATTTATCATGTTTCACATTACTACATGATTTACATTGTGTTGTGATACAAATACTGTAACCTTCATAAAAGATGATTTTGTAATTATATGAAAAACAAAATTCGCACAAGTAACGTTTCTCACTTTTCCTGTAATGTGTCTCACGGTCACATTTTCCTTAACAGTAGCAAAATTCTTAGGAGAAATAGAATTTGCTGGGTATGGTTATAATCCTCATACATTGACATATTACTGATATAAAGCACTTCTTCACTAAACTAGTAAAATCACAGTTATTGAAAATACTCACGCGAAGTAAAAGGTGGGGTAGCATCGTGGTAACGTTTCTCACGCCACTTTTAAAAATCTATATAAAATCAGAATAAAAACATACGAATAATCTGATTATGGCATAATGTAGTGTGAGGTGCTGGTAGTATACCTTGCAAACGGCATTTGTTTATATTGCCTACGTAAGAAAATACAAGTGAGAGTAGATCTGTACCTTGTCTCTGAATGTAGAATTTTTCACGATGGAATGACCCTAAACACTGCGGTTCTGGGACAATCCGCCGTCAAAACTTGGATGATTCCCCGTCAGAACAATGGGGTGCTTCTGAAAAGCCTAGTATTCCGGTAGATGGCTCTGCGCATTGGACAAACACATTCCCCGCACTGTTTAAAAAGCATATTTCTTTGTTAAATATCTACACTGTTGTGTGAAACTGTGAATCATAGTAATGTCATATACCGTAATATAAATAATACCAATAGAACACATAACATAGAGTGAATTGTTTATATTTATCATAAACAAAAATTAAAATTGATGGCATATGATGGTAAACCGCCATTTTAGTGGTCCTATATTATTTATGTTCTGCGACAAGAAGTGCAAACTAGGTTCTTAATACATAATTTGTTCAGACTGTAAAGTACGCCTAGTGGGTATTTTGACTCATTCAGTCTCTGTGTGGGCAGAAATTTAATGTTGAGTAAATAATGGGATTCAACATTTTGCTCACTCTCTTCACGCATGCGCACCACAAGACAGTCTCGTGTTTAATTTTTTTTTTACAAGGGATTTGTTTTCAAAACAAATGGTCCTGAGTCATGAAAGGGTCCAGTTTCCATAGCCCTGGCCCACCATTGCCCTCGAACACCTGTGATAATGATCCTTGAGCGTTTGTTTTGAAAACAAATCCCTCGTAAAAAAACTTAAACACGGGACTTTTTTATTTTTTTTTAAAGATTCGCCACACTGGTGTGGCACGGGCTCGGGGTGGACAGCCCATCCCCTGGACAAATATATACCAGTGCAGTGGCTGGAGGGTAACTCCAGCCA
>JAGKTI010026755.1:2150-13479 GCA_018397915.1 Birgus latro | reverse complement strand
GTAGGTGGGAGCGCTCACCATCCATTCACTCGATGTAGTGCTGCTCTCGGATGTCTGCCCTTTCCTCTCCTCCATCCTTCTTTTCTTCCATCCTCTTCTGTCTACCTTTCCTTCCTTCTTTCCCCGTCCTTCTGCCTACGAGTGACTTTGCACTCCCTCTTCTGTCTTTCTTTCCTTCATTCCTTCCCTTTCCTTCTTCTTGTGGGTGACTACGCTGAGTGACAAGCAAAATGGTTTCTCGTACACCAGTAATCCATTTACTACGCTGGGTGGTAAGTATATAACCAAATTTTGGCGCCTAGTGGTTAAGTGGGTAATTACGGCGCTCAAGTCGAATTGAGCCTGTGAAGATTTATATCCAAAGGGGTGGTTGGGGTCTACTGCTCACGTAATGCCCCTCAAGGATGAATGAGGCTGGTCACTCTTATCTTAAATGTCAGGACCAACTTACCTAGCCCCTGGCTCCTACGCTCCTTATGGGGCAGCGTAGGATTGGATGATGATGATGATGATGATGAAATGTAGATAGACAGATATAGATATTTATAATGACCACAGGAAAAATGAAACAAAGACAGTAACTACTTTCGTATGTTACATCTTTAGACAGAGTAACATCGAGACAGGTGGGTGAAGGGCTTAGAAACACACCTGCAGCAGGAAGGGGCACACATAACACAAGGATGGGATTTCACATTTTGACTCCTACAGTAAGATAGGGATAGCAGAGAAGGCTTTCCGCACCCTTTTAATCTTCTTAAGAGTTTTATCAGCTAATTTACCTTAACCCTTCTACTTGTCCCTGGGTCACAATCCTTAGCATGCGACGTCACCTCATCTCATCTTTGCTTAACTTACACCCTAACCATAGCAAATCTATACAAAGAATGTTACTCTGGGGGATACTGCTTTTCAGTTAATTCGTTTAGTAAGTTATTACATTTCAAATGGCCATAGCTCATGGTTACATTATTCTCATGTGTGCCACAGTTGAAGCAAGATTCGGTTACATTTCTTTCATTAAAGTTTTTTTTCGTAGAATTTGCCAATTAATAGGGTGAACACTGGATGCTTTTTGCTGTAATAAGCCACAGCTCTGTTCGGCTATTCTTTTCAGATTGTATGGAATTTTATTTACATTACCTAGATTGGTTCATAAGCTAAGTTTTCTTGATGTTCTCATACTTGAAAGCTACATGTACATTGTTTTCCTTTCTTTTTTTTTTCTTATGTGTACGACTCTGGGCAAAGGCATTAGAACATGTCCACAAGGCCCAATACTCTTCCTACATACAACACGCCTCCACATGCCGCCACTTCGACGCTTTTTTAAATGCAAGAAAGAAGGAACCAACGGCCAGGAGCCCTCAAACTGTTCCTTCCAAGAAAAAACAAAACAATACAAAAGAGAGCCAAATTCATGATCAGTTCATTTCGAGATGCCTGGACACACTGCGTTTGAAAGACTGAAGATCATAGGAAGAAGGAAATACAGACAGAGGGAGACACTTCCAGAGCTGACCTATTGTATAAATGAAGGACTGGGAGTAACAGTTAACTCTTGCATTAGAGAGTTCAACAGAAAAGGTATGAGAGTTTGATGCTAGACGGGTGCTACGCACCTGTTGTAGAGGTGTAGGAATGCAAGCAGACAGTTTGGATGAGCAGTGACCATTGAAGTAGCGATACAAAAGAGATTAAGATGCAACAGCGCAGCAAAGAGACAGGTTGAAGGGAGCCAGTAAGAGGAGGACAGTTAACGAGATGAAAAGCCTTTGACTCCACCCTATAGAGAAGAGCTGTATGTGGGGAGCCTACTCACACATGAGAGTTGTACTCTACACAGGGTCGAATAAAACCTGTGTATAAAGCCAGTAACTGTGCAGGAGTAAAGAAGGTACGGAGTCGGCTTAGCACACTCAATCTCATGGAAGCAGATTTTACAAGAGATGCAATATGATCTTTCCAAGATAAGTCCCGTGTGAATGAAACCCCAGGCATGTTCAAGGATGATGCAGGATTGAGCTGGATATTATTAAACATTAGTGGGTACCCCTGTGGAAGATTTTGTTGCGTTGATAGGTGTAAAAACTGAGTTCTTGATGCAGTAAAAGCAAAAAGATTATTTTTTACCCCAGTCAGAGATACAAGCCAAGTCAGACATTAGGTGTGCCATAACCTTATCCCTTGTTTGTTAAAGTACCTGCTGAGATGGACGTTGCGAGAACCGATTGGAAAGGTGAAGGATGGAATCATCAACATATGAGTGGATAGCGTTAGATGTACAGCTTAGACGGTCATTGATGAATAAAAGGAAGTGAGTTGGTGATAGGACAGAGCCCTGAGGAACACCACTGTTGATAGATCTAGGAGAAGAACGATGGCCGTCTACAACAGCAGCTATAGAACGACCAGAAGGAAGCTATAGATGAAGGCACAGGTAAAAGGATAGGAACTGTAAGTGGGCAGTTTGGAAATTAAAGATTTATGCCAGACTCAATCGAAAGCCTTTGAGATGTTAAGTGCAATGGCAAAGCTTTCGCCAAAGTCCCGAAAGGAGGATGACAAGGAGTCTGACAGATAGGTGAGAAGATCTCCAGTGAAGCGTCCCTGACGGAACCCATACTGATGATTAGAAAGAAGGTTGTGATAGAAAAGATGCTTTAAATTTTTTCTGTTAAGAATTGACTCAAAAACTTTTGAGACACAGGATGTTAAAACACCTGGACGATAGTTAAAGGGTTGGGAATGGTCACTCTTCTTTGGGACTGGCTAAATGAGAGCAAACTTCCAGCAAGAAGGAAAGGTACAAGTTTAAACCGCCGAGTCCCACCGACGTACGATGCACGTCGCTACTTTTTTACGTGGACAGACCCATCGACGTGCATCGTACGTTGCGCAATTGCAAGGCCCATTGTGTGCACATTTTTCAACATTCGCGAGTGATTTTTGGTAGGCATATGTGGGAGACCTTCCTCTACCAGCTGTCAAGCAGGGATACTGCCTGGCCCCACCTAACCCCCCCTTCCCCCCCTCCCCTCCACACGGGGCAATTCACCTGTTAGCTGTAATCTAGCCAGTAAAGGTATGTTGCCCCACGGTCTCTCCAATGACGAAATTCACAGTGAAAATGGTTCCTGAGGTGCAGGACAAAGAAACAAAGAAGCCAGAGGTAGAAACAAACAGAAGTGATGAGGTGGTAATGTCGTAAAGGAAGGTGTCAAATACTGGGGATTTGGGTGAGTGAACAATGCTTATAAATGCCTATATTATTGTGTTAAAACCAATATAGACTTGTACTACACATAAATTCGTACCAAATAAATAAAATAAATACGTGAGTTAAAGTGGCTTGAATTAGTTAACCCTTCCATAGTTCGTTTTCTTTAGCCAGGTACCCTGAAAAAGAAGGAAAATGTAAGGTTGAGTGACACCTGTATCAACATTTTTTACCTCAGAAACTCGATTTCTCTATGAATTTTCGATGTTTCTCACCAAAAGCGAAGGTTTCAGCCAAAAAACAAAAAGTCGAAAATCGGCCGGGACCTGGGGGTAGGCTGGGTAAGAAACCGGTCGGGACTGGACGGCTTAAAGACAAAGGAAAAACAGATTACCTAGGCAGGGTGTAAGCAGAGAAGCACAATTCTTGAGGGCAACAGGAGGGACTCCATCAGGCCCATATGCCTTGTTAGTATTAAGGCCAGTGATGGCAGAAGATACATCAGCTGGAGAAATTTTAATGTCAGCCATGAGGAAGTCAGTCAGAGGGGGAAGTGATGGAGGAACAGCACTGGAATCGTCTAAGGTGGAATTGGAGAAGAGAGTCTGAGCAAAGAGATCTACTTTATCAGTAGAAAAAATAGCTCTAGAGCCATTAGAGTATAAAAGAGGAGGGAAGGATGATGAGGTAAAGTTGTTAGAAATGTTTTAGGCAAGGTGCCAGAAGGAGCGGGAAGAAGTCGAGTTGGAGAGTTGAGAGCATTTGGTAGGGTTGAAATTATTTTTAGCAGATTGAAGAACAGATTTAGCATGATTCCGGGCAGTAACACAAACAAGATGTGACTCTGGTACCTTTTATAGGCCCTCTCCTTGTTGTGGACAGCATTAGAACAAGCGTGGTTAATACAAGGCTTTCTTGCATTAGTCAAAGAGTATGAGAAGGGAATGTATGCTTCCATGCCCGAAAAAATTACCTCTGTAATGCACAAAGCACACTCAGATGGCTCCCGACCACGGAAGCAATAATCATTCCAGGGAAAATCAAAGAAGTACTGCCTGAGGGCCTCCCAATCCGCAGCTCCAAAGTGTCACAGTCGACGTTTCTTTGGAGGGTCCGTAGGCCGCACTGGAGTGATAGGACAGATCAAGGTAGCAAGGTTCTGATTGGAGGAGAACAATGGAGAGGAAATATAAACAGCATAAGCAGATGGATTAGTTGTAAGGAAGAGGTCAGGTACGTTGGAGCTCTCTCCAAGACGGTCAAGGATACTGGTAGGGTGCTGTATAAGCTGCTGTAGGTCATTAAGGAAAGAAAAGATGTATGCATGTTCACCAGGTGGATCAGTGAAAGAAGAGGAAAGCCAAAGGTGGTGGTGAACAATGAAATCTCCTAGAATGGAGATCTCAGAGGAAGGAGAAATGGATAGAATGTGTTCCATCGCAGAAGTAAGAGAGTCGAAGAATTTTTGATAGTCAGTAGAATTAGGAGATAAGTAAACAGCTCAAATATATTTAGTCAGAGAATGACAGGAAAGCCGAAGCCAGAGAGTAGAAAATTCAGAAGAATCAAGTTCAGGAACACGAGAACAAGATAAGTCATTGAGTTCATATACACAACAGCCATCTTTGGCTTTGAAATGAGTAGAGAGAAAGTAGGAGGAAACAAACAAGGGTTTGCTGTCAGTTGCCTCAGACAGCTGAGTCTCTGTCAGGAAGAGAAGGTGAGGTTCAGAGGAGGAGAGGTGGTGTTCGACAAAGAGAAAGTAAGAGGAAAGGCCGCGAATGTTGAGGAATGAAGAAGTGAGTCAGACAGTGATTCCAGGCATCTCGCTGAGTCATCACTGGGAGAGGGCCAGAGGGGCGGATGTGAGCATTTATGGTCCCCCCCCCCGGGACTCCGAGGCCTGGTTATTGTCTGGTATTTTTATTAAATTTTGAAATAGAAGTGTAGTGTGTACTGTGCATGTAGACTCGTGTAGACCGTTAGAGAAACTTGTATTGGAGAGCATACTGACCTACTCTCTGTGTTACTGAAACATTGAAAAAGTTCAGCAAATGGAGATGGAACTAGTCCCGAGGACTGATGAAACGGGAGCTCCAGCTCTCCCTTTCATCAGCTTTCCATCCACCTTGGGAGTACTGCCCTGCTCGCCTGGTGCTAGAGTCTTCTACTCGTTGGTACTGAATACTCACTGTCCGCATTGAATGCATGCTAGGTCTGTCTCGTGCAGGACTGGTGTATTGGTATTAGCGGGGGTATTTTTACATGTCGGCGGGTCCTCTGATAGATCAGTGAAGTCTGCTTCGATGAAATAATAACCAAATCCTTAAATTGTTCTTTGCTTCAACCGGGATTCGAACTTGGGTCCACGAGGACTGCAGGCCACCTATATGCCGATTCTGCCACCGCAGTATCAGGAAAGTTATCATGGAAAGGGAGGACAGGGGTTCTTTGGCTGGTTTGGCTTTCTAGTCTATTGGTTTCGCCTCCATAAAAGCGTTTCCGTGCTGTATAATGACACTGGGTTATCATGCTGAGTCGATATAGAAGTTTTTTCCATATGCTTTGAAACATTTGTAGTTTTTCATGTAGAAATTGGTGGTCTGAGAGCCAGTATGCTCTCAAACACATAGATATGAACACAGATCTACACATATTAATGTGGAAATTTGATTAAAAAAAAAAAAAAAGCAGAGTTAAGAGAGAAGTGGAGGAATGATTTAACCAATATGATTTGGAGCAGATGGGGGATGTGGAAGGTGCATGCAAGATATTCACAGAGGAAATCACTGCAGCAAGTGAGGTGGTGTATGGGGTGAAGAGAAGACGAAAGGGAGAAGAAGTAACAGCATGGTGGAAGAGGTGAGACAGGATGTGGCACAAAAGATGAAAGCATATAGTGAGTGGATGAGAAACAGGGACATGGAGGAAGTTGAGAGACAGAAGAGAGAGTTATATGTAGAGAGGAAGAGAGAGGTGAAACGATTAGTAAGAGAGAGTTAGAAAAGACTGGATGAGGAATTTGGAAGGAATTTGAGTGTAAAGTGGAGGGAATATAAGAAAATGTTCTGGAAAGAGGTAAAGAGAGTTAGATGGGGTGATAAAGAAGTAAGTCGGGCAGTGAAAGATAAAAATTATACATTGCTAGTGGAGAAGGGGGAAAAGTGAGTAGATGGAGACAGCACTTTAAGGAATTGTTGAACAAAGAGAATGAAAGTGACGCGAGTATAAGTGGCTGGGGAATTGTTGGGAGGAGGAGGGATGTGAGAAGACAGGAAGTAATCACTAGGATTAAATAGTGGAAGCAATGAAGAAAGTCAAAATTGGGAAAGCCACAGGAATTGATGAAGTGTGTGGTGAAGTGATGAAGCATGGGGGAGAGATAGTAGTAGGATGGATGTGGAAGATGTGCAGATTGGTCTGGGAGGAAGGCAGAGCCCCGGAGGATTGAAAGTCAGGTATAATTGTTACCCTGTACAAAGGGAATGAGGAAAAAAAGAAATGTGTGATAATCATAGATGCATTTGTTTTCTTGGTATAATAGGAAACGTATATGGTAGGATACTTATTGACCGAGTTAGGGAAATAACAGAGGAATTAGTTGGAGAACAGGGAGGTCTTAGGAAGGGAAGATGTTGCGTAGATCAGATATTCATTCTAAGGTCTTTAGTGGAAAAGTTTCTAGAGAAGGGAGAGAAGTTGTATGCAGCCTTCATGAATTTGGAGTAAGCATATGACAAGGTGAATAGACAAGTAATGTGGAAAGTATTAAGGATAAATGGAGTCAATCGGAAATTGTTGAATTCCATGAAGCATATGTATGAGGGTGCTAAGGCTGCAGTGCATGTGGATAGTGAACTTAGTTATTTTTCTGCCTGAATGTTGGATTGAAACAGGGATATGTCATATCGCTATGGTTGTTCAAAATGTATATTGATGCGGTTATAACAGAGGTACAAGGTAGGGCAGTGGATGTTGGAGCCACACCAATGAGTGAGGGCAGTGTTTGGAAACTCCCTGTACCGTTGTTTGCCGATGATACTGTATTGTTAAGTGAAGACGAAGGGGAACTGCAAGGCTTTGAGAATGAGTTTGGGAATGTGTGTAAGAAATGGAATCTGAAGGTGAATGTAGAGAAGAATAAAGTTATGGTCTTTGAGAGAAGTGAAGTCACTGAATGTACAGTGAGGCTGAATGATGAGGAAATGGAAAATGTGAGTACATTTCAGTACTTGGGTAGTGCGATGAGGAAGGATGGATGTTTAGAGGATGAACTGCTTGAAAGGGTACATCAGGGAAGAAAGGTTGCTGCTTCTTTGAAAGCAATGATAAGGAACATGGAAGTGAGCATTGTAGTAAAAAATAGAAAAGTCACTGCATGACAGTATTGTGATACCAACTCTAAATTATGGAAGTAAATCTTGGACCTTGTTGGAGGGACACAAGTTAAGAGTGAGAGCAGTGGAAATGAGTTACTTGAGAAGAGCATGTGGAGTTACATGGAGATACAGACTGACAAATGAGGGAGTGAAAGAGCGCAGTAGTGAGGATGTGGATGCGACAGAAACCGCTAGGAGGAATACACTGAGGAGGTTTGGCCATGCGGAGAGGATGGAGAGAGAGAGAGAGACTGATGAGAAGAGTGTATCCGAGTGAAGTGGAGGAGGGGAGAGTGAGGGGGAGGCCGAGGATAAGATGGAGGGATGGAATGGAGAGATATATGAGAGAAGTGGGTATGAGCTGGGACCAAGGCAGCGAAGTGGTATTGGACAAGGTGACATGGATGCAATTTGTTTGTGGCCACCCCTTACGTGATTGAGGCGTCTGGCAATAGATTTATAGATAGATAGAATTTGATTAATAATGCACCTCTGATGACCTCTGCATCCAAGAAGGACAGTTCATTATCCATTTTGCGCTTCAGGTGTAAACTTATTAATGTTTCTAAGGAATAATATTAAGATGAAGTAGAAATTCATCAATGGGAAGGTTGTTAGGCCAGAAACAAAGAACGTCATCGACATATTGGAGCTAAACTGTTTTTCTCTTTTACAGAGGTCAACAAATTACTCTGAGTACCCCATGTTATTATATGCAAGCACAGGGGAGAGGGGATTACCCATGGCAATATCATATTTGTTATATAGATAGATAGACAGAGATAGATAGATAGATAGACAGATAGAGATAGATAGATAGAGATAGATAGATAGATAGACAGATAGATAGATAGATAGACAGATAGATAGATAGATAGCTAGATAGATAGATAGACAGATATAATGAAAACAGTCTTCGTGTCTTTCTAGAAAAGCTAATCTGAGCTATAAGTAGTTGTCGTAGCTGCAACTGTAGGTTGACGTTGTCAGTCTATCTGGTGCACCATCCTCTTTTGAGTAATAATGAAGCAGCTGTGGGATGTTTGTATTGCTATCCTCTTACGCTGTTTACAATTGCCATCTCTACATCTTGAATGCTGAGATGTAACAATAGATTAACATTAGAACATAATATTCATCATGAAGAAGTTCTATGAAAAGGACGTCAAGCTGTGGAATTGTCTTTCGCTGCTACAGAGTACGTAATATAACCTACCAAAAGGTTGAAATCTAGGTCAAAGCAATGGTGAAAAATAGTGCAAGTGGTGAAGCTGCCCGGTAATGTCGGTGACGCCTAATGAAGGCGTCCCTGACCAACAGTTTCTAGAGTGAGTCGATCGTACACGTTACTGAGAATCCAACCCCTGGCTGACCTAACACCAAAGCCACAGAGACTTAAAGGCATAATGTTCTTGTTGCCTACTCCTTTTCGTCGACAAAATTTAAAAACTGTTATGGTTCTAGTATATTTTTAGGTGGTTCTAAGCAACATGAACCTAAAAATTTCGAATATGAAAACATTTCCGACAGCACGTCTAGTTTTCGAGAACCATTATACCATAGGAAAATCTGCTCGTGTGTTGGAAAATCCGACTCGACTCCAGCCATAGAGATAGATATACCTTGCAAAGTTGCATTCAGCTAATAATTGTGGCGGTTATATTAGCTTCAGTTAAGCACCTGAACCACAAGATATTTAGCAACTCAAAGAGAATCAGCCACAGCCGAAAGTCGGGTAAAATTTTCCAACCATCAAGCAGATGATTTATTATTATTATTATTTTTTTTTTTTTTTTTTTGACCCCGATGTATGCAATGGTAATCTTATATTTGCTATTATTCCATTTCAGCTCTTCTACTGTTACAGTGCCTTGATCTGTGTTGGCAAGCAATGAAGCACCGCAACTGTATGAATGCATCCGACTCTTTCTGCCACATCTGAGGGTTCTTTACACCTGAAAGCCTGAAGAGACCAATTACAAGGAATGTTGAAAGTGCTTACAAACATTACTTCAAATGTCCTGACGGTATTCAATACAGGAAGCGGGCACACCATACGGCATGCAAGCTCGGTGTAAATCAAAAGAACCGGCCATCAGGTATGCCTTTCGCTGTGCCAATGGTTGGGGGCGAACCAAATGATCACTGTCCTGGCTGCTACTTTTGCCTCACTAACACTAAAGGGAATTCAGTGAAAACTCGGTCCAGGATCAGGTATCCTTACTTACCTTCTCTAAGGCAAGCACCACGTGGCCCTGAGGTTCCACTTCCAGAGCCTCCATTGAGTACCACAGGTGAATCAGAATCTAGTGAGGAGGAGTGTTGCATGGATGCCGACTTTCAAGAAGATTTAGAGAGGAAGGAGCTACACCTCATCAATCAGGTAGAGCTGCATGACCTTATAAGAGACCTTAACCCAAGGAGAAAAATGATTTCCTTGGATCTCGACTCAAGCAATGGAACAAGCTACAAAGTGGAGTTTGTACCACCACCTTCCATCATAGACATGAAAAGCACTCAATGTGTTTCAATATGCATGACATGATTTGTGACTTTTATGATGTTGTATCGTTAATGCAACACCTTTGTAAGTCTCGTCCTTATCAATAAGGAAAATGACTGTTGTTCATAGATTCTGGGAAGAATGCACTGAAGGCAGTCCTTCTCCATAATGGAAATGAGCTTCCTTCTGTTCCAATTGTGCATACCCATGGAATGAATGAAAGTTATGAAACTATGAGTACTCTGTTGACCGCTACTGGCTACAAAACACATCAATGGAACATCTGTGGACCTGAAAGTGATCTGCTTGCTTCTAGGACTTTAGCAAGGTTACACAAAGTACATGTGTTTTCTCTTTTCATGGGACAGCAGAGCAGACGCTAAGCATTACACACAAAAGGAATGCCCAATGTGACTGAAAGATATGACTGGAAGGTTCAACTGTCTTAATAAACCTTTTGTTGACCCTGAGAAGGTATTCTTGATTCCACTCCATTTGAAACTTAGTTTGATGAAGAACTTTGTGAAGGCCATGGATCAAGATGGTGCTGACTTCCATTGCTTGCTGACGAAGTTCCAAGGCATTGTATCTGAGGCTAAAGTAAACGCAGGTTTTTCTCAATAGTCTCTCAAATTCATCTTAGACTCAACGATCAGGATTTTGTCGAGAGCTTATCTGAGCTGGAAAGGGCTGCCTAGGAGAGCTTCATTGTTCTTACCAACAATTACATAGGAAATTTTCGAGCATCGAATTATGTAGAGCTTGTGGACAAGATGTTGACTCAGTGCTCGAATGTCGCTCAAGATAAATTTCTTCCATTCTCATTTGGACTTCTTTCTATTTATTCTTGGCAATATCAGTGATGAACGTGGCGAAAGGTTTCACCACGAAATCGTCATAGTGGAGAACCAATATCAAGGGCGATTCAGTCCAAACATGATGAGCGACTATTGTTGGACTTTACAGTGTGAGAGTAATTGCTCCCACAAACGCAAAATGTAGAGGCACTTCTAATGTGCAAAGGTCATGTAATAATGTTTTGTATATATATCAGTTTGTGCTTAGTATATGATATAAAGACTAGGTATATTATTTTGGTAAGAACATACAGACCTATTGACACTTACTTGACGGATTTGCATGTTGCATGGAATTTTCCTTGACGTATGATGTAGTACGTAAAGGTTACGTGATAGCCAAATTTTAGGGTCAATTTAGAAACTGGGG
>JAGKTI010026754.1:0-13479 GCA_018397915.1 Birgus latro | reverse complement strand
CTCTCTCTCTCTCTCTCTCTCTCTCTCTCTCTCTCTCTCTCTCATTCCTTTTTCTTGCTTGCTTGAGCGCCATTCTTACTGCTCTTTACCTTCTTCTTTCTCCAGCTTTACTCCCCTCCTCCCCACCACCATCTCTTCCCTCATCCCCTAACCGTGCTCCTCCCTACCTTCCCCTGCCTACCTTCCCCTCCACAAATATATTCTTCCTCCTTCTCTTCTCCACCTCCATCGCCACATCCAACCCCCATTCCTTTCTCCATGGTCAAATTGCTTTATTCTGTACATTTCCTCCCCCGGCTCTAGACCCGCCTTCTTACTCCCCCTCTCATTCTTCCTCTCTCCTCCATCCGCCTCCCTTCCCCTGCTCCTTTCCTCACCCTTCCACTCCCCCTCCCCCTACCCTTTCCCTCTCCCTCCCCCTACCCTTTCCCTCCCCCTCTCCCCACCCCTCCCAGTGCCCCTTGTGCTTGGCGTCTGGTGCAGTGTAGAGGGCCACTTGCCACTGTAATGCTCGCCTCACCGCCAGTCGCTGAGTGCCTTAATCTCCCTCGTTAACTGCCATGAAAGACACACCGGCGATTACACCACCGTTAAGGGGATCCATGCCCTTGTTACGGTTCAACCCCCTCACGTCGCCCTGTCTTGAGAGAGTGTGTGTTTTTGTCGTGCCCTGCCTACCTTGATGGTTGTTTTATTTCGTTTTTTTTTATTTATTTTGTCTCCTGTCGCTGATTTTGTGTGTGTGTGTGTGTGTGTGTGTGTGTGTGTGTGTGTGTGTGTGTGTGTGTGTGTGTGTGTGTGTGTGTGTGTGTGTGTGTGTGTGTGTGTTTGTTTGCATCCCTTTAGATACGGTAGCTTATCTTCTGCATCCTTGTTCTTCGTTAATATTCCTTGTGTTCATTAGTTCTTTCCCCTGCCCATGTGTTCTCTTCTCCACTTCTCACCCCTTCTTCTTGGAGATCACTCTTCCTCTTCTTCACCCTTCTCTTTATCAGATTTATGCCCTTTAATATTTATCTTCCTCTGCACAGCCATCATTATTTATTGCCTCAGTGCCCTCTCTCCTTCTGCTTATATATGTTCATAGTTTTCCCCTTTCACTATTCCTTCATTTCCTCTAGTCTTCTCTTCCTCTCCTTATCTTTATTAGACAAGGTATCTTCTAAGTCCCTCTGTTTTTCACTTATTTTAATATTTTCTCATGCTACGTGATTCCTAGTTTCTCTTCCATCTTCTTTTCCTTACCCGACGTTTAATTTTTATTCGTGGTATCGTCTCTTTCATACTCATCCTCTTTCTTTTCCACTCTTTCTTTCTCACTTCTCTCCAGTCTTCACTTTCCTTCTTCCATTTCGCCCTCTTCCCCCCTGATCTCATTAGTTTTCCTTTCCCTCCTCCAACCCTTCTTCTCTCCTCTTTCCCACTTTTTTCTTTACTCCAGCCTGTCGTTCTCCATCTTCTCTACCTTTTTTCTCTCTCCCTCTTCTCCATCCTTTTTTCTCTTTCCCTCATCCTATTCCCCGCCTGTTCTTTCGATTGAGTCCATTCTTGCGTCGCTCAGAATATCTCCTCTTCCATGCCCACTTCTCTCCCTCTACACTTCTTCCTTCGCCATGGTCATTCTCCCCACTTGCATTCCAGTTCTCCCCACCTCTCCTCCGTATATTCTTTCTCTCTGTTCTCCTTCCCATTCGTCCTGCCATCCCCATTCCCCTCATCTCTCTACCCCAGCAAATCCTGATCTTCTCCACATAACTCCTCTTCGACACCCTCTCTGTTACTCCATCGCCATCCCCTTATTCTCCCCATTCATCAATCTTTTCATCTCCTCCCCTCTAACCTGCTTATCTTCCTTCCCCTCCTTTCTCGTCTTCCTTATCTTCTCATCCTCTACCTCCTCTCCTGCCCATCACCTTTGCCCCATTCCTTCCCAGTCTTCCTCGTGCCCCATTCCTTCCCAGTCTTCCTCGTGCCCCATCCCTTCCCCGTCTTCCCCGTGCCCCATCAATTCTTGCCGTGGGTTTTACAGTGACTCCCGTTAAGGTGGCTAATTGGATCTGCGGGATATAACACTGAGGGACGCTGGCCACTTACTACCACCCTTCTTAAGTCTTCACGCTGCTCTCCCATGCCCTCTTTCAAGGTTCTACGAAAGTCTTGTTTTTCGGCTTAGTCTTGCTCCTCCTACCCCCTTTCGGAGTCTTCTGTTGCTCATACTCTTGGTCACTTACTTCCACCCTTCTTAGTCTTCACGATGCTCTCCCCTGCCCTCTTTCAGTCTTACGAAAGTCTTGCTTTTCGGCTTGCTCCTCCTGCCCACTTTCAGTCTTCTGTTGCTCGTACTCTTGGTCCTTCTAACTTTGCCTTTCACGCTTTTGCCGCAGACTTTATTTATTTTTTTATATTCTGATTTAATAATTCACATGGACATATTATTACTTCTTCAATAAGGTGATATATTTGTACAGGTTGTTCTTGCTATCTTCAGTCGATTTTATTCTTCTTTGGATGTCTCATAGTGAACGAGTTAATGTACACTGTTATCAGACCTTCCATGAAAAGAGAAATCACCAAAAAAATATATATATCGTCTGAGCAAAAATACGATGGAAAATACAAGGAGTGAAGTGACTAACCTTGAGACTAGGAAAGGCATCATATTTTATTAATTTATGTATTTTATTTTTCCCTTACTGAAATACATGATAGGGAAATTAAAGTCAGATCTGCCCCCATGCCCTTCATTTTAAGTAGACGTAGAGTTACCGTCTGTCCACCTTGAATGCTGAGGTGTAACATTGGATTGACAGTAGAATGTGATGTTAATTACGAAGAAGTGTTTTGGCAAGGATGCAGGGCCATAGTATTGTCTTCTTCTAGCACTGAGCTGCGAGAAGTGGGCTAAGAATGAACGAAACTCTCCGCCAAGTTAACGTGGATCGACTATAGTTATGTAAAGAGAGAGAGTCTGATCATTTCCCATCCTCACAGGTGTTCAGAAATTGACCCTCATATATTCTCACCCACACCTTCCCCCTCTGAAGTTCTTCCCTTCATTCAGTCTTTCCATTCTTCCCTTCATTCAGTCTTTCCATTCTTCCCTTCATTCAGTCTTTCCATTCTTCCCTTCATTCAGTCTTTCCATTCTTCCCTTCATTCAGTTTTTCCATTTTTCCCTTCATTCAGTCTTTCCATTCTTCCCTTCATTCAGTCTTTCCAAAGTTGTGCTACATTTGCCCTTCAGCTTATACTCTTTCTCTAACTTTAAATTCTTACACTTGGTACTCCTGTATCCTTACGGGTACTACACTGTTGTTATTCCCACTTCCTACATCATGTCTTCCTGTCCTTCGGTTGCCACTTTTGTCGTACTTTCATTATTTGCTTCTTATTCTTGCAGTTCTTCCAGTCTTCCGTGAGAGTATCGGTGTTATTTTCCTCTTAATTCCTTGCGCTTTTCCCCTCACGGCTTTTTAATTTTTCTGTCGGTCAAATCTCGTCTACTGTTCATTTTCTTTACGCAGTTTCTTGACTCCCTCGCCCTTTTTAAGCTACGCGGCTGAATGATGATGATGATGGTGGTGGTGATGATGATGATGGTGATGAGAGAGAGAGAGAGAGAGAGAGAGAGGGAGAGAGAGAGGACTATTGTTAGGGCCATAAGACATCCCAAACGCCCTGCTCCCGGCAATTTAATGGGCCTTCAGGGCACCGGTTAAGGAAGGAAGTGGGGGAAGGGAAGGGGGTCTAAGGGAGGAAGTAGGCGACGCAGAAGTAGAAAGGGGGAGGAGGAGAAAGAGGGGGAGAGAATGAGAGAATTGGAGATGACTTGGGAGGAAATGGAGTCTTGGTATGTGAGGAGGGGATTGAGAGAGGGGTGGAGGATTGAGGGAGGGGTTAGGTAGCGTAGATAAAGGGGAAGTGAAGGGGAAAGGAGAAAAGGGAAGAGAGATTGGGAGGGAAAGTGGAGCCAATCTTAGTAAGAGGGCGGAGGAAGAAATTAAGAGGGTGGAAGAGGGAAAAGACCGAAAGATTGGGAGGGTGGGTAAGATTTGAGAGAAAAGGGAGCATTGGTAAGAGAGAAAGGTACTGGAGGAGGGGGTACGGTTTTCGAGGGTCATATATCAGGGAGGAAGAAATGGGGAGGGGAAAAAGGAGAAAGAGTGAGAGGGAAAATGGAGAGAGCTTGGGGGAGAAGGAGTCTTTGTATGGAAATTGATTATTAGGGGGAAAAAAGGAAGACGAACAAAAGGGGAGGAGAGACAATTTAAATAAGGACTAGAGAAAAAGGGAAATCTTAGTAAGGAAAATGATAATTGAGAAAGATATTCAGACCTGGGAACAAGAGGACTGGAAGGGAATGAGAGGGAGAGTTACGAAGGTCTACGAGTATTGGGAAGAAGTGGGAGTAATTACACCAATGGGAAATAAGTATTGGGAGGAAAAATAATGAACTGGGAAGAAAAGAAATAATACTGAAGAAATGAAACTGGGAGAAAAATATGGAATTGGGAGGAGAGGCAAGGTCTGTAAAAGAATAGGAGGATTGCAAGGTAAGGAAAGTGGCAGGAGGAAAATAAAGAACTGGAAGGAAAAGAAGTATTAAGAAAAATAAAACGGGGTTAAATACTAAAACTAGGAAGAGAAGCAAGGCGAGATAAGAAAAAGGAAGATTGCAAAGTAAATAGAAAGATGATAAATATGAAGTTCTACGCGGGGAAAAAAATAGGGAAAGTTGAATTTGGGAGGAAAACTAAAATTGGGAAAAGAACAGACGTCGGAAAATAAGAGAATTGTGAGAAGAGAGGGATGGGAGAGAAAATGAAGCTTCTTGGGAAAACGAGGAAAAATAGAAGGATGAGAAATTCAGAAGGGAAGTTAGTCATGGTTATAAAAAGAAAGGAAAGTTAAGGAATGTTTGTAGATTGGTAAAAGAAATGTTTTGAGGAAGAAAAAGGGAGAGAGAAAGAGAGAGAGAGAGAGAGAGAGAGAGAGAGAGAGAGAGAGAGAGAGAGGGAATGGGTTAGAAAGGGGTAGGAGGGAGGGGGGGAGTGAGAGACGGAGGGAGGAGAAGCTGGAGTAGGAATCAAGAGGGCGCGGGGGCGAAAAAAGAAGAAAAAAATGTAGAGTTCCAGCGAGCCTCTGACAAGCAGACTAATTTTCCAGGCCGTTAGTCTCTTGTCCGCCACAACTCATCTTGCCCTCGCTCCAGGACCACGGGGAGGGGGGGAGAAGGAAGAAGATGGAGTTGTAGGAAGAGAGGAAGAAGATGGAGAGAGGGAAGGGAGATGAAAGGGAAGAAGGGAGAGGAAGGAGATGTAGAAGAAAGAAGGAAGATGGACAAAGAAGGAAGGGAAATGATAGGAAAGGAGAAGTAGTTGAAGGAAGAAAGGAAGAAGATGGAGAAAAGAAAGGGAATGGAAATGGAAGGAGAAGAAGGGAGAGGAGGTAGTTGTAGGAAGAAGGGATGAAGAGGGAAAAAGGAAAGTGAAGGGAGAGAAAGGGAAGGTAAAGAAGAGGAGAATGGAGTGGAAGGAGTTGTACTGGGATACGAAAATGGTGGCAAAGGAAGAAGAGGGAACACAGTGTTGGAAAGGGAGAAGAAAGGGAGAGTTGAAGTAAGAAAAGGTAGGAAAAGAAGGGAAAGGGGAGGGGAAAGGGAATAGGAAGAAGGAATTGGGAGAAGGGGGAGATGTGGGAAGAAAATAAATGGAAAAGAAGGGGGAGAGGAAAAAGGAAAATGAAATGGAGTAGCAGGAACAGGAGGAGGAAGTAAGGAGGAATTATAGGAAGAGAAGAATGTGGGGGAGAAGTAGGAACAGGAAGAGAAAGTATGACAAGAGAAGAAGAGTTGTTGGAATTTGGTAAATGGAGGAGGGACAGATGGAAAAAGGGAATTGGAATGGAAGCATGAGGCAAGAGGAACGAAAATATATAGACAGAGAGAAGGAGAGGAGGAGGGCTGCAAAAGGTGAAGCTTAGAGGGAAATGAAGGAGTAGCAAGAAGTAGGAGACGCAGGAGAAGAGAGAAAGTGTCTAAAGGAAAGGAGAGGAACTGTAAGGAACTGGGGGAAAGAGGGGAATCAGTAGTTATTAGAGAAGTGGGATAATATATCGTAGAAGTTGAGAAGGTGGAGGAGCAGAAGGAGAAAGGTAGAGTAAAGTTTCAAGGGGAGAGTAAGAAAGAAGGGAAAGAACAGATTATGTTGGGGGAAGAAAAGTTTTAGGAAGAGGAAGAGGCGGAGGACTGTGGGCAAATTGAATTTTATTTGGGGCAAATTGAAAGGGGAAACGACAGTGTTAGGAAGGCGGAGGGGAAAGAAAGCATATAAACTATTAGACACCAAGACAAGAAGTCATAGGAGAATGAGAAAGAAGGAGATCAGGCGTAAGATTTATAAAAGGAAGAGGGTAAGAAGAAGTGAAAGGCACAGTAACGTGAAGGGGGAAGAAAAGAGGCAGGGGCAGACATAGATGGAGTCATAGGAGGAGTGGAGGACGATATTCTTGTTGCATGTAGCTTATTAGGCTTTCAAAATGGAGAAGCTACCGTCCCGAAAGTTCTATCAAAGTCCTGTTCGATAAATCTCTCCTGTGGTAAATGAAATCGTCTTTAAATAACAAGAATAAAATGGAAACTACGTCATCAAACTGAAGGGGCCAGCAGCGACAGGAGCAGTTGGAAGCAGATACAAAAGACCTGGGTAATAAAGAAACGAAGGAACAGCAGGAAGACCGCAAATCGTGTGAAAGCAGAAGACCCTTGCCAGTGGGGAACGGATAATTTATAAGGGTGTATAGAGAAGAAATTTTAAGACGGAGGGAAAAAGCGATGTTGGAGTGGAAGACGAGGTGTTGAGAGAAATTTAAGACCTGTGGGAGAGGTGTAAAGAGGAAAATATCGTCCGTCGAAGAGGTGTAAAATCGAATATAAGACCTGTAGGAGAGGTGTGAGAGGAACTGTAAGATATGCTGGAGAGGTGTAAAGAGGAATAAATGATCTGCTGAAGTGGTGTAAAGAGAAATGTGTGTGGAAAAGGTGTAAAATGAAAATAAGATTCGTAGTAAAAGTGTAAGGAGATACGCAGGAGGTGTAAAAAAAAAAAAAAAAGGATTGATCTGTAAAATTAGTCTAAGGAGGATGTAAGATCTGTAAACGAGGTGTAAAGAGGAAGTTGATATTATGACCTATAGAAGAGGGGTAAAAAAGAAACGTTAAATCTGCCATAAGAGAGGAAAGGGAACAGAAATAGATGAAAATAGGGATGGTGCGGAGAGATGATGATAGAGAGAGAGGCCATGGAAAGAGGGGATGAAGAATTCGTAGAAGATGGTGTGTGAAACCGTAGAAAAGAGAGCGAGGTGAAGGAAGGTCAGAGGAAAGCAGCTATACGATTAAAAGAGGTAGGGCGAGCCAAAGAAGGGAAGAGGGGAAGAAGTGGATGAGAAAGAGAGAGAGAGAGAGATCAAATATTCCTCAGTCACAACTCTGATCCTACCCCAGTGGAGAAAGTGTCAAAGAATCATAAGTGTTAATACTGTCAACATTAACTCATTCAAGGTCTTAAGCATTGCATTCCAGCCAGCGTCAGACGGTTTTATTTAGCCGTAAGTCTCCTAAACCTGGAAGTATTGAGCAGTTAGGAGAAAGGGAGAGAGTGAGAGGTTAACTTATAAACGAAGAAATTATGAAAAAATGCTTCAGGGAAAAAAGAGTAGGAAAGAAGAGAGAGAAAAAAAGAGGAGAAGCTGGAATGGAAGCCAACCAGACAGAAGTAGGAAATTAAAGGAAGAAGTGGCAGTGAAAGAAAGCAAGAGGAAAGAATGGGCTGCAAAACTGGCAGGAAGAGAAGGAGAGAAGGGAAAATAGAGGATAAGCCGACGGGAGGAGAAAATTAACCGAAGAAGTGGCAGTAAAGGAAATATGGAGAAAGAAGTAGTTCCATATTTTCTTAAAGAAGGTGGGGAAGAGATACATAAGACATGGAGACGTAAAAGTAGGGAGTAATGAAGAAGAAGGGGCAGTGAACGTAAACTGGTGGAAAGAAAGGGTTAAGTAATAGTCTGGGAAGGTGAGAACGTGGCCATAAGAAGAGGGGGAAATGAGGCAGAAGAGAAGTAAACGAAGAGGGAAGAGGTTCACCAAGAAAAAGTGGGGGTGAAAAAACAACAGCAAGAATAATGAAAGGGCTTCTGAATTGCGTGAATGCGATAGGAAAGAGATCTAGTATGAGAAAGAGAGAGAGAATAAGAGGTAAATGCAGGTAAAGTTGGGAATTAAGGCATTAGAAAAAGGAAGAGACGAAAGGAAAGAAGTAAATAAAGAAAAAGTGACAGTCAGAAAGGTAGAGAAAAGATAGGGTTTGAAAATTCCATAAGTAAGATGGGAAAGAGGGGGCGAGTAGGAGAAAGATGAGGGTGAGTAGGAGAGGAGGAGAGACAAGGAGTGAGGTTAAACAGAAGAGAGGGAAAGAAATAAATAGCCGAAAAAGATGTGACAGAGAAGAAGCTGGAGGAAAAGGGTATAAAAATTTGCGTGTATAAGCTGCAGAACAGGTGGGCGAATAAGAGGAGGTGGAGGAGAGACGAGGTAGGAAGTTAAGCGGAAAGAAAGGAGGAAAAGACAGAGAGGTAAGAAGGAAACGGAGAAAAGTGTCCCAGAGAAAAACCCAGAGGAAAGAAAGGGTTTGAAAATTGCGTGAATAAGATGGGAAAGAGGGGGGCGAGTAAGAGCCCACCCCGACCCTGCCACCACCATGCCTCACCTAATTACAGCCTAAATCTGGAGACGCGGTAGGGGAGGCAGGCAGGGAGGGAGAGAAGGAGGGAAGGAAGGTAAGGAAAGGAAGGAGGGAGGCAAAGTAAAGGGGAGAGTGCAGGAGTGAGGGAAGGAAAGCAAGAGAGAGAGAGGATAACGAGAGGTAATGAATGGCCAAGGGATGAGGAAAGGAGAGACGAGAAGAGGAAATATGGAAGGAAGGTGGAAAGATCAGAGAGGGAGGGATTTTTTTGGGGATGGAAAGTAACAGAGAGGAGGAGGACAAGAAAGGATGGAAAAATACAGATAAAGAGAACAGATAAGGAAATGTGGAAGGTAACACTGATGTAAAGTAAGAGAGGAAAGAAAGAGTGGAAGCGAGAGAGGGGATGAAGGAAAGGTACGGAAATGGCAAGTATGAGGTAAACAATAAGGAAAAGTAAAAGAGGGAGGGAGAGAGGAAAGTTAAGGGAAGAAAGATGAGTATTTGAAGGGAGGAAGGAAAAGTTAATAAGCTGATTGAGAATTAGAGGGATGAAGCGTAAAGAAGAGGAAAAGGTTGCGTAGACATGGGTTAGAAGTGAGGGAGAAAGGGAAAGACAAGTGTAAGGGAGTGGAAGAGGAAAGGTGAGGGGAAAATGGGGATGAGAGGTAAGAGAGAGAGAGAGAGAGAGAGAGAGAGAGAGAGAGAGAGAGAGAGAGAGAGAGAGAGAGGCGAAGTAATTAAGCAAGAAGGAGAGGGTAGATGGAAGGTTGAGAAAATACCGGAAGGAAGGAGGGATGTAGGGAGGTTTGGTACATTAAAAGAGAGCTGGCAAGTGGTAAGGGCGATAAAAGATGGGGAAAAGGGTGCAGAAGAATGAGGGGGGAGCGAGGAGGAAGGATTGTGGGAAAAAGAAGTGATGAATGGACGAGAAGGGAGACAGAACCAGATGAAAAGAAAATAGAAAAGTCAGGAAGGGAAAACTGTTAATATGGAAGTGGGGAAACCAGACTGAGAGAGGAGCAAAGGGAGGCTAGGTAGGAAGAGGGTGTTATATGAAGGGGGAGAAGGGTGAAACAGAAAAAGGAAAGAGAGAAAAGCAGGTAATATGAAGCTGAGAGAGAGAGAGAATATTTATACCCCAAAATACCGTTTATCAATTCGTACGCCCAAACCAATCATACTGCCTCCTTTTTTCAGTGTATTCCTGGCCGCTCAAACGTCGCAGCTCTATATCAACCCCGCCTCCGCTCAGTATCATAATTGACGATCCTGGTAGTCTCAAGTGGTGATTTCCCAAGTGCCCTCATTATGAAGCTTTAATAACCTCCCGGGAGACGATAATTATAAGGACATTATTAAGGCCACGGGAGTAGGAGCGGGAGAAGAGGTCATTCACCTTCCCAGTTACTCCAGGACGTGAATACTAATAGTTCTGGTCTTAATGTGTTGGAAGAAATCATCATCATCATCGTGAGTCTGTCCACCTGTCTGCCCAAAATTAATCATCATCACCATCATCATCATCATCATCATCATCATCATCATCATCATCATCGTGTCTTTACCGACCTTCTGCTCGAAATTAAGAGCCAAATTTATATTCTGCTCCGTCGGAAATTGCCGTGGATTGTTTTAGCACACACAATTAAGAACACACTTTGATAACCGTGGTATTAGCATTTACTCCTCTTTATATGTTTGCTCACCCCACCTTGCTACACTGATGTTATAACGATTGCAGTTATGCCCGAGTATAGCCGTAAACTCTTACACACACACACACACACACACACACACAAATATTAATAATGATAATGGACACACGTAGAGTATATTAGCTATCGAAGGAGAGGACGGGCCGGGCAGGAGGGAGCGACCGCATTCACAGTCACGCTTGGGATTACCCCACCTGACAGAATAATGGATATTTATCTCTTTCACGACCCCATCCACGATTCACCACCATTAGACGCGGAGGGGGAGGGCAGGAGGAGGTGGGGAAGTGGGGGTCTTGTTGGAGGGGGTGTAAGTGGGGAAAAATAGGGATGTACTCGTATGTAGGATGGGAAAGGTGTGTGTGGGGAGGAGGGGGGGTTGTAGGAATATATATTGAGGGGAGGTTCGTTTGTAGGATGTATATAGGGCCTTTAGGGAAAGGACGTTTGGTAAGGAATTATGTATGGGTGAGGATATGGTTGGAGGATGTGTAAGTGGAGGTATAAAGTTTTGTAAGAATGTACGTGGAGGGAGGTTTGTTGCAAGGATGCGGAAGTTTAATAAAAGAGGGACGTTTTGTAGCGAACTGTGAACGTGTGGGGGAGTCAGGTTGGAGGATATTGAGTGAGGTATGAGTTTTTGAAGGAATGTATGCGGAGAGGGAGGTGTGTTTGGAGGTTGTATAAATGAGGAAAGTAGGAAAATTTGCACTAGTTGGAGGGTGTGTAATTGGGGATATGAGGCTTTATGGGATTGTATGAAGAGGGAGATCGATTTGGAGGATACATCAATGGGGAAATAAGGGAGGTGGAGGTTTGTAGGAAAGACTTTAAGAGGGAATTTCTTTTTGGAGCGTGTGTAACTAAGGAATGAAGGTTTTGTAGGAAAGTAAGGAAACTAGTAGGGGAGGGGGATTTTGTTGCATGGTTTGTATGTGAGGATAGGAGGTTTTGTAGGGAAGGGTGTTTGGAGGAATAATCTTTTTGGAGGGTACTGAGTAGGTAGGAAGTTAAGGTTTTGTGGGAAAGTATGTAGACACGTGGGAGGGGGATCTGTTGGAGGGAAAGAATGGGGGTGAGGCTTTGTAGGCGAATACACTACTAGGGGATATTGGAGGGTATGTGCGGTTGCCTAATTGGAAAGAGGAAGCTTTGTAAGGAAATGGGCTATATAGGGAGGGGGGGGAGGTGTTACAGGAAGGAGATTTCGTAGACAAGATTTTAAATTGGTGTTAGTGGTTTTTGGTTAACCTGGGAAGTACAGGTATGCAATTTAGGTTTCTTACGTTAGATCAGCTTCATTGTTGCCCTTTTCAATTATTTCATTTCCACCCCTTCCCACTCGTCGATTTCATTTCGTCCTTTTTGTCCCTTTTCTCTCCTCACTTCTGTCGGCTATTCCTTTCCACGCCTAATGATCTGTGTAGATCACGTAACGACATGGATACGCACTGTATATTGCTTGACACGGTAGGCAGTAAAAAAAAAAGACTGGGATATCGATGCTGGATGTGAAGGAGGTATTATGAACAGTTAACAGTGGAAGTTCTCATACAAGTGACTCTGACTAGCTGCCTGACAAAGTTTGGTCATAGAAAGAAATTAGTGTGGTAAGTTAGGGTAGTGTGGAAGGTGAAAGCAGTATCATGTAGTGGACTTACCGGTATGTGTGCGCTGGTGGGCCTTGAGGTGCGAGGACTTTGTGTAGACTTTCTTGCAGCCAGGGAAGAGACACTTGTGGACGCGTCGCTTGGCGTCTGGGGATGCGTCTGCCGCCCTAGGGTGGACACCGACACTGACGCCGCGCACGCCGAGGGTGAGGCTACCGCTGCCGCTGGTGCTGCTGGCCTTGAGCGGCAGGGAGGTGGTGAAAGAGATGTACTTTGGCACTTGTGAGCGGGCGTGCACCTTTAGCAGCGCCGGCGTGTGCGACACCGGCGACGTCTCTGGGGATGACGGCGGCGTCAGCGTCGCGATGTTCGGCGCAGACTTGGCCGTCAACAGCTTCGCCGCGCCAAAGAAGGAAGTGCTGGAACTGCGCCGCGCGCTGCTGTCCAGCCTCGTGTCCGTGACCATGTCTTCTGACGACGCCCAGGACATAAGGGAGCGGCCGCGCGTGGGGCTCTCGTCGCCCATGCTTCCGGGCGCATCCAGCTCGCCCTCCAGCGAGGCTAACGAGGAGGCGGACGAGGACGAGGACACAGAGACTGAGTCGAGGGAGCGCTCAGAACCGCAGAGGTCATCCTGACTGAGAGGGTCATCCAGGTCCTCCAGCGGCTCATCCTTCACGTTGACAACGTCGTCGTCGCAGGAAAGGCGATCCTGGGGTTCCCGCTTGATGTTGAGCTCGCTGTTGAGTGCCTCAGCCTTGACCTTCACCAGGAGGCGGGAGCTGCGACCCTTGACGCTACGCCCCAGCTTAGTGTAGAAGCTCACCGTGGGCTGCGCGGTTGAGTCGCACTCATCGTAGATTGCCGTCCATGGCGTATCGCCCTCGCAACCGCTCAGTTTCCGTCCGCAGCCCTTCACCCTCGGCTCGTCCTTCAGGTAGCGATCCATCTCGTAGCAGTTCTGAGGAAGGAAAATTGCTGAGTTAGAGTTACAGGCAGTGCAACCATTACCACTTTGTCTGTGTCCTATCTATTTCAGTCTATCAGTCAGTCTTCTGATCTATCGACGTCTATCTAGCTGTCTGAATTGATTTTTAGAATTTGATTCATGCATTTGTCCTGTAACTGTATACGAGTATGTTCATGTTTTCAGTTGTTTTAGTCATTTGCTCTCTCTGTATTTGTTTTCCTCCCCACCTAAGCATCAGCCTCACATTGTGCAACTGTCACTGGTAAATGCCTTGTTCATTGTGTCTCTGGCTAAAAAGTATCTTAAAATTTCGACCTTTTGTCCCACACAGGCTAAACAAAAAGAACAGCACCTGACAGCCATCAGGGAAACACACACACACACACACACACACACACACACACACACACGCACACACACACACACACACACACACACAT